>CAUYUJ010014213.1:127959-168172 GCA_963575745.1 Prorocentrum cordatum
CTCCTCCTCCTCCTCCTCCTCCTCCTCCTCCTCCTCCCGTCTCCCCGGCTCTGGGGCAACCGTCGGGGCATCTTGGGCGACGCTGGCTATCGTGAGCCTCCGGGGCCCATGGTGGGAGCATATTTGGGCCATCTTGGGTCCCTGTTGGGCCACCCTGGGTGATCGGCGATCTGGGCGGCATCTGGGCGCGTTGGGGGGGCACCTTGGGGCCGTCTTCGGCAACCTCGAAGGCTCTGGGAGCCGTCTTGGAGCGATATGTGGACATCTTGCAGACAAAACATGGGACAGACAAAACAGCAGTGAAATCACCATGGCGGGAGAGTTCACCCTTACGGCCTCTTGGGCCCTCCTGGCCGCACGGTGGCGCCCCCATGCGAATCCGGGGTTGACCCAGGGCGGCAGAGAGGATGAGCGACCCCCTTCCCGAGTTGTTTTTCGAAAGTCGCGGCTCCTTAGTAGACGGTTTGTTGGGGAGGGGACTGGGGAGACAAGAGAATCCAAGAGGATCGGGAAGACTAGAGACAAAAAGCAGTCGTCAGCACAATGAGCACCATACAGTACTCCAGCAGCATATTTCACAGCCTTGCGCTCTCAAAGGGGTCCAGCTGATTTGATTGCTCCTGCGCTGCCGGTCGATCCAGTTCGCTTCAGCACGTTTCCCGCCGCACTGTTTCTTGCACTGCCACCTGACCGTTTCTTCACTGCCAGAGTATTCAGGTATCGCCTGTTTGTTTCACTCCAGCTCGTTTCCTCATCTCCCCCCTCTCTTTCTCAAAACTCGGCGGCGCGCCCGGGGGGGAAGTGAGACGGGGCGGGCCTTCTCAGAAGGCTCGGACGTCCCCTGGCTTTCTGAGAAGTTTTGTAAGCCTCCCCCGAAGACAGAAAATAGCTTCTCAGAAGGCGCGAGGGCTTCCGAGAATTTCCGCCGCCTTCTGGGAAGGCCTTCTCCTTCTCACTTCCCCCCCTCGCTCGCCGCCGAAAAACGAAGCTAGCCTCTCCCTCATCCTCGTCCTCCTGTCGGCCGCCTGCCGCCTCCAGTGTCCGCGGCGCCTGCCGGTCTTGGGCGCCGCGCCGCGGGCTCCTGCCGCCGACGCCCGGGCTCCAGCCCCCTTTTGCCGCCCGCTGCCTGCTGCAATCGCGAGGGGAGAAGCCACCCCGAGCCCCACTGAGTATCGGAAGCTGGTAGAGCCCCCCCCTTGCCAAGGCGAGTGTCGAAAAGTGAGCTGCTCTTGTCGCAGGCCCAGGGACCGACACCAACACCGACATCGGCGGTGTTCCTTCACCGGGGGAAGAAAGCTCCCGATCTCGGTGAGGGTGGTAATTTTCTGGCTTCCAAGGTGGCCACTTTTTCCACCAACACCGTAATCTAGGAACATCTCCCCCCTGCGGAGGCAGCCCCCTGTCTTGGTGTTGGTGCCCATTTCCAGGCCTCCGATCTTGTTCAGTTCTTGAGAGGGTGCGGCGCCCGCAATGTTCGCGGAACTGCGCCTGGCAGGCTTGGTCGCGGGTCATTTCAGTGAAGGTGGTTCTGCTGAATGGGGGCTCTGCCCACCGCCAGAGAGCAGTCCTTGGTACTAACTAAAGTGGGTTTCTAGGAAGCGTACCTGCCATGTTCGATTCCGTCCTCAGGTGCGCTTGCTGAAGGGCTTCGTTTGTATGGGGTGCTTGCTGTGGGGCTGGCTATTCTGCCTTCTTACGTTTCGCAGGGCCGTTTTGTTCCGACGCGCGGCCGAACGTCTTGGGGGGGGCGCCGCGGGCACCAGGGCAAACGCCGCCTCGGACGCGGTGGGTTCACCGTGGGTTTGCCGCGGTGCTGGCTACTTGGGGCGCGGGGTGCGGGGTGTGCCGTGGGTTCGCCGTGGTGTCGGCGTCGTCCACGTGGGCGCGTCGAGAACAACCGTTGCGGCGACATGTGCACCCGCAGCGCGACGGGCTTCTCGCTGTGAGCGGAGCCCTGGCAGTGCGTCCGGTGAAGCCAGCGTTCCCTGGCCTCGTCTCTGAGCCCCAGCTGGAGAGGCAGCGCGCGGCACGGGCGTGTTGCGTGCTTGGGGGCGGTGCGGCCAGGGTCCCCGTCGTGCCTTGGGATCACGGGCTCCTTTTTCTGTCGTGGGGTGTCCCAGTCGAGACAACGGCAGTGCTTTTCGTTCTCTGTGGGCCTCCTGGAAGCCCCTCGCCGCCGCCGCCGCTGGATCCGCCCCGAGAAACCGGGTCAGGATGGACCCCGTGCAGGGGTCCAGGGTCTGGGGGCCGATTTGAGCAGCTCTGGGCCGGGCGTGGGCTGGGCGTTCATCAGGGCATTCCTGAGATCCGGCGGAGCGAAATCGTTTGACGCGGGGACCTCGTATGTGCATCTCGGTTCCTGGCGCTCCCGTCTGTGCGTGCCCGAGCAAGAGAGTTCTAGCCGGTGGCGAATCTGCGCTCCCTGGCGGCCCTCCCTTGGAGTGCTCAAATGCGCACAAGCAGATCAGTCAAACAGGTAAGCCGCCGGAGACATCCCCACCATCGGGGCGCGAACGGGTCAATGTTCCCTTCCGTGGGGGTTCCTCTTTGGGGGTGCTCAAGTGCCACGCCTGCTACATCGCGATGAACATAATGCTCTGACAAGAGAGACGTCTGATCAACCAAACAGGCAAACCGCCTGAGCGATCCCCAGCATCTGGGCGCGAACGGGCAAATCTCCTTACCCCTGGCGGCACCCGCGCATTTCTTAACACTTTGCGTGCCCCCATCAGCCCATCCAAAAACATCACAAGGCGAGTTGCCTTGATCAGAGAGCGACAGTAGGCAACCACCCAACCAAAGCAGCCACAGGCTGCCCGTGCGTGTGCTGAGTCGCGCACGCGTGGTCGTGCGCGTTTCGCTGCTCCTCGTGGCTTTCTCGTCTGCGTGACTGCACGTCGTTACTTTCGGTGCCCGTACAGTGAGCGGCTTGGATAAGGAACGCTTACTTTTCAAAGAGGGCTCCGTCGTTCCATTTATCGTTCCTTCTGCATTATGTATCATTTATCGTTGCTTATGCGTTATTCCCTGGAGAAAAGGGGCTTCGTTCCTGATTTATCGTTCCTGAGGTCAGGCCGATGACTGTATGACGTCGTGCGTGCCCAGGGCCGCCCTGGTAGAGTGGCTGTGTGTCGCTGCTCGCCGCGCGTGCGCCGCTCGGGGAGCGTCTCGGAGGCCTCTGCGGGCCACCGTGGGGCCTCCCGTGGCCATCTGGGAGGCCTGCTGGGCGCCTCTCGGGGGGCCCTGCCGGGAGCCTTGGAGGCCGTCTTAGGGGCCATCTCGGAGGCCATCGATCGAAGAAGGGGGGGGGTCCCTGACAGGGTCCGCCCGCCGGGGCCGGACAGGTCACGAGGAATCGCCTCCGGGGGCCCTCTCGGGCCGCTCTTGGGGCGGTCTTGGGCGCTTTGGGGGCCGTCGGGGGCCCTCTGGGTCGCTCCTGGGAGCATCTTGGGCCATCTTGGAGCCGTCTTGAGGCCTCCAGGGCCTATCGGAGGCGCTCTTCGAGGCCATTGTGGGGCTCTCTGGGGCATTCTTGGAGCCACCTGGTGCCAACAATAACTGCCCTGACACCTCGCGGGGGGGGAGGGTTCCAGAGCCAGGGAGAGGGGCGAGGGGGAGGAGGAGGAGGAGGAGGAGGAGGAGGAGGAGGAGGAGGAGGAGGAGGAGGAGGAGGTTCTCCGGAGGGGACGAGGGAGGTTAGCAGAACAAGCTCGTTGGAGCACTCACGCCCTGAAGGCCTAGTGGGATCTGGGCGTGGGTTGGCAGATGTCCCAAGGCTTGGTGGTTTGTCTCCGGGGTGCTCCAAGGCCACGCCTTCGTTACAGTCGGGGCGCTGAAGAAGGAACCCTTTTCGTAGGGGAGGGGCTCGGTGTTCCTTGATTGCTTTACAGTCTGCCTTGGGTTTTCCTCAGCTCTTCCATTGGACATCGAAGTTTGACTTATGGGAAAAAGGAGCCTCGTTCCTTATTTAGGGTTCCTTAGGTCAACGCCCCGACTGTACCCCGCGGTGAGCCAGGGGCCCTGACAAGAGAGAAGGCGGGTCCAACAAATAGGCAAACTGCTGGAGACATCTCCATCACTTGGGGGTGCTCAAGTACCACGCCTACTACATCGCGCGCGATGAGCAGGGTGCTCTGTCAAGAGAGAAGTCGGATCAAACAAACAAGCGAACCACTTGATACATCCCCACAATCTGGGCCCAACCGGGCACATGTTCCCACCCCTGGCGGCTCCTCCTTGGGGTGCTCAAGTGCCACGCCCGCTACATCACGATGAGCATGGGGCTGAGTGCGTCTGTGAGTGTTCGTGAGTCTGAGTGTCAGAGAGTCTGAGTATGAGTGTTCCGAGCGTGATGAGTCTGAGTATGACTGTATCTGAGTGTGAGTGAGTCTGGTGGTCTGAGTACGATGAGAGAGAGGGAAAGAAGGAGCGGGAGTGAGTGAGAAGGTGTAAGCATTCCCAAATACTAAGGAGCCCACACTTCGGGTATGGGGAAATTGAAAGATCGCGAACACTCACGACCAGAGCCCTATACCCTTATCTTTTTGCGGCACTTTCGAGCCAGATCGATCTGTGAGTTTCCTGCAGCCAGGCGAAAGCGCCCGGTTTCGGGGATCGGGCTGTCTTTGCCTGGGTTTTCTGCCTCGTCTGTGCTCCGCACTGTGCCAGTTCTTGGCCGCACCCTCTCGGGCGAAATGGTTTCTCCCGGTAGCTGAGTTGTCTTATCGAGGACGCCGGCGGCGCATCACCGGCCGCTTCCTGGGAGTTTGTCGAAGTGGTGCGCAGCATCGAAAGTCGTGACGCGGCGCGTATGCCAGTTATCAAATAGCCGTCGGCCCATCCCGCCACCGTGCTTGGGTTTTGGGTCGGAGTCCTCATGG
The DNA here is from genome assembly GCA_963575745.1 of Prorocentrum cordatum. NCBI lineage: Eukaryota > Dinophyceae > Prorocentrales > Prorocentraceae > Prorocentrum > Prorocentrum cordatum. The sequence continues at coordinate 132,840 of CAUYUJ010014213.1, forward strand.
ACGCTTCCTGGGGTCTCTCGAGAGGGCTCTCCCGGGCCTCTGCGGGGGAGTTTAGGGGCCTCTTAGGGGGCCATCCTGGGGGCTTTTTGGGAGCCTCTTGGGGCTCTCTTGGGGTCTCTTGGGGCTCTCTTGGGGCCTCTTGAGAGCTGGGATCCGCGCAGGCGGTACATGCGCTAGCGGCGGCGGGAACTGTCGGTGCTCAGCGGACTGCGAGACAGCGGCTTGAGGCCAGACAGAAAAATGTACCAGTCTGGGCAATGGAGAGGTCCTCTGGCGACTTGTCTGGCCGAGCGATTTCAGGAGGGGAACAAAAACATACAGACACAATTAATCGTCGATCCCCAGGAAAATATAGGAACATGTGGGAAGTGGGGGGGGAGACGAAAACCCAGAGAATATTGGGAAATATGGGGACTCTCATTACTTGTGTGTGTGTGTGTGTTTATTTGTGTGTCCCAGGGCCCCTTCACGATTGCCGAGGCTACGATGGGTGGGGGCTCGTCGCGAGCCCGCGGCACCGCGAGCGCGGGTGCTCGCCGCAGGCTGGCGCGCGAGCCCGTCGGGGCGGCGCGTGCCGGCCCGAGCGGGAGGTCCGCGGAGGGCGGCGCGCGGCGGGCTGGTCGGGCGGGCCTCGTCGCGAGGCCCCGCCCGCGAGCGACGTGTGTCCCAGCAGGCGCCCAGTATTCCGAGGCGGGAGTTTATACAGACAAGGCGCTGAAACAAGGAACGGTTCGGATACGGAAGAGGCTCGATGTGTCTCAGGTTCCTCCAGTGCTGCTCCTCTTGCCCTCCTGGGGCACGGAGGCGCTCACAGGGCCAAGATGGGGCTTCGTTCCTCCTTTAGCGTTCCTTCTTTCAGCAGCCCGACTGGATTCCGAGGCGGGAATTTATACATGACCATCGCCTGGAGGATCGATTTCAGGAGCATCGGCAGGCGGTGGATATGGACATATTCGGGCCCCCAGGGGGCCAAAATTTATCCATATCCACCGCCCGCTGGGGCACCAGGACGCTGGTTCCCAGGCGGTGGATGTGAATAAATCCCCGCCTCGCAAGTATGCATGAAGCAGTTGCGAAGCGTCCGCCTACCGGCCCACTAACACATGCTCGAATAAGCACTTGTGCTCATCGCCATTGGGGGAACGGGTCCTAAGGGAAATGGGTCCCGAGGTTTTTCGCCGTTTGCGGGCTCTCGGGGCCCTCCACGGGCCCCGGGACTGTCAAAACACGGCTCAGGATGATACCTCGTCCTGTGGGGAGGTCCTGGGGTCCAGGCCAGCTTCCCTCCCATGCTGAGTTCAATATGACATATCTTGGAGCATCTTTGGTTGAAGCAGTCTTGTTTTGAGACATCGGTCTTCTTGTAGCATTGCTCTTGTTCGTGGAACGTTTTTTATTCGAGGGGCGTTTCGTATTAGGTTTATGGGAATCCCATGAAGGTTGCTTCCTGCTCGAATTCGTCCCGCACGGAGTCAAGAGCCTGCATTGCATACCGTGCGGCGGTGAGCTCGTGCGAGGAGCCCCGACCTCGCGGCCAGCCCGGGTCCTGAGAGATGGACAGTGGGGCACTTTCAGGTTTGCCGCCCCGACTCAGAAGCCCAAGCTTCGTACATCATGTCGTGCGTGACCAGCCTGCCATTGCCATGTCGGTTGATGCTGTTTGGCTCAAGCATGGCACAAAACGTATGGCTTCCACGCACCGTACATACAAAGTAAGGACGTATCGTCGTCTCAGTGTGAATACCATTGGGTACGACTTCAGGTAGGTTTTTACGCAAGCGATCGCCAGCATGAGAGAGTATCATGTTGCTGGTGCCGACGGTAGCACTTTATTTTCTGCCAGTTCACGTTGGGAGTCATGCCAGCTGTGTACTGATTGCTTGGACACCTCCTTGTTCCAAAGCAAGGTGTTCAAAGTTATTGCGTTGAACGCCATGCAGGCCGTTGCATGGAATGCAGATGATAAGATGAAAGGGGACGAGAGTCGCCTTGGTATCGAATCAACGCCCGTCATCTCTGACATGACGTCTGACCTGGGTCAGGCTCACACTGCTGGCAGCGCCGTGAGCGGGTTGATGTGCGCCCTGGTGATCGCAATGAGCGTTTTGATCATCTGCTGCATTGTGGGCTCGATCAGAATGTTCGAGAAAATGACCATGAGCCCGCTGCCCCTAACCGGTGCTGCGAGGAAGGGTGACAAGAGTTCATCCACCACCAGCCTCAGCTCTGAGCAGCGGAAGAAGCGACCCCCAGCGAGCTCCCGTTCTCACAGCTCGGCGGTTTCGGAGCCAACAAGCGCTCGAAGGATGCAAGCGGGCAAGGCTTTGTCCGCGAAGATCAAGAGCAACGGCAGCAGTATCGCCTGGCCCCTGGGCACGGACAATGCCTACGCGAAGCCAGACGTGACGCCGCACAGCTCCCTGACCATGTACGCTGGCCAGCAGCCCGCCGGACAGAGAACAGGAGGTTCCTTCTTCGTTGTGCCGGTGGACTCTATGACGGACATGAACTTGACGGGAAACGGCAGCTTCATCGTCAGGGATACTTTCAGCGCCTCGGTATTGAGGGCGGCCGTGCCGCAAAGCCCCGATGGCTCTCGGCAGGTCCAGATCTTCCTGGGCGAAGACGCCGTGACCCCGTGCGCGAGCGTGGCACCGCCGGTGCCAGGGTCGCAGGAGATGGAGATACGTGGAGTGAACAACGTGCATTTAGGAACCCTGTCTCTGCAGAGCACTGGGTCATTCGGTGTGCACGCCCAGGCGCAGCCGGAGCTCGTCATCAAAGGCAACGACGTGGACCTGGACCTCCACGTTTTTTCGCGCGACGGCCGTCCTAAGGCAACAGTCTCTTGCAAGGAGAGCCATCCCGGTGGGCCAGAGCAGGTTGAAATCCACGTGTTGCCTGGCACTGACTCTGTGCTCATCGTCGTGTGCATCCTTGCGATTCTATTCCTCTGTGGCGAGAGCTGAGGGAGCTGAGAAATGATCGCGTGCCCGCGCGAAGCTGAGTTCCATGGTCCGTGTGATATTGATCATGATGCAGTCCCTCTGTGGAGATTTGGTAGGGTTTACCTCTGACAAAGCCAACTAGCGCAATGCGTCGATGCGCTCATTCTGACGCTGCTACTCCTTGTTTTAGTTATTTTTCCAAACGCCGCGTGCTCATCGAGGCTGGCGGTGCGCGCGCACCGCAGTTTCGCATTGCCAGCTGCCTTCTCTTTCTGAGGATTATATCTTCCCTGAGATCTGTCGTTGCCAACAACTTCAGCATCGCAAAACAATCACGACCAGAGCCCCAGACCCAATCTTTCTGCGTCATTTTCGAGCCGGATCGATCTGTGAGGGTCCCATGGCCCGAAATTAAGCGAAAACGCGCGCTATAAGAAATGCAGCGCCAGGATCTCAGGATTCTCTTTCTGATGATCACGCCCAACTTGCAGGGTGCTCTGCCTCCCCCTTGGCCTCCTCCTCCTCGCTCCTCTTCCTCCTCCTGCTCCTCCTCCTTCTCGCTCTCTTCAGCGAGCACCTCTAGAGCAGCCCAGCAGCACATTTGCGCGCCGCTGGCCCGGTTCGGCCAGCCAAGGAAAAACACACGCACACAGGGAGGAGGAGGAGGAGGCGGAGGAGGAGGAGGAGGCGGAGCAGGAGGCGGAGAAGGCGGAGGAGGAGGGTGACCGCGGGGGGCTGCGCGCGAGTGTCCTGGGCCGCCGGCTCGTTTGGCGGAGAGAGTGCCCCTCGCTCACCCTCGCATGTGCCGTCGCGGCGGCAGGCTCCTTCATCCTTGAGGGCTTCTGTGGACCCACGGGCCCACACAAACATGCCCCCGACGAGAGACCGCTTCCTGGGGCATGGAGGCCCAGGTCTCCCACATGGGGCCAGAGTTGATGGGGTCGGAGGATGGCGCCGCATCGCTGATGCGGCGCGGCCAGGAGTCAGATTTTCTCCCTTCCGACGTCGCCGGTGCATCGCCGATGCATCGGCGGCGTGGTGCGATTCTCCGACCCAATATACTGTGGCCCCATCCCTAGACAAGCGACGGTGGGATTCTCGCCATGCGCTGCCACAGAGGCCCCGACCCCTTCCCTGGAGGCAGTTTTACGTTCAGCATGCATTTTTGATTATCCTAAATCTCGCTCTTGGATTCTCGATCTTCCTCCTCCTCTCCCTCCTCCTTTTCCTCCTCCCCCTCCTCCTCCTCCTCCTCCTCCCCTCCTCCTCCCCTCCCTCCTCCTCCTCCTCCTCCTCCTCCTCCTCCTCCTCCTCCTCTCCTGCTCCTGCTCTGCTCCTGCTCCTGCTCCTGCTCCTCCTCCTTCTCCTCCTCCTCCTCCTCCTCCTCCTCCCTCCTCCTCCTCCTCCTCCTCCTCCTCCTCCTCCTCCTCCTCCTCCTCCTCCACATCTCCAGGGACCCATGCCGTGACGGAGAGGTCACGACGCCGAGGGCCTCGGTCTCAGGAGGGGGGCCTCCGGTCCCCCTGCGGGGGGCGCGAGGATCGGACGGGGCGAGGGCTCCGTTCGTGAGAGCGTTCTCGAGCGATCTGAGGAGGCCGCGGCGCCCGAGAGATCCTCCAGAGCCGCCGGATCTCAGAGATTCTCGATGTGTCGTCACCTGATTTTATCCTCGTCCTGGCTTCATCTTGCCCCCCCCGGCCCATACCCTCCCCCCGATGTCAGCGCCCGCGCCGGAGAGATGTCATCCACAAGCCCGATGAGACGAGAGCAGCGGGCGCCTGGGGCCCCCGCGAGGCCGAAGCCGACGCAGAAGTCGGGGGGACGGTGCGGATCTCGAACGCGGGGTTGAGAGTTTTGTTGGTCCATCTACCGATGTTATCCTTGTCCTTGCTTCGTCGCAGAGGATGGCTGCGCTTCGCGGTCGGTGCCCGGAAGGCTCGCCCTGCTCCAGGAGGGCGCTCTTGCCCGAGTGCGCGGGGGTGCTGGGCGCCTTGCGCCGTGCGGCGTGAGAGGCGGCTTGGCCTGGGCCGGGAGGCCGCCGCGGAGCAGGCGGGCTCCGTGGTTGCGGCCGCTCTCGGAGCTCGTCGGTAGAAGATCATGGGAGCCTGGTATACCCTCTCAATTCCGTCTTTAGCGTGGAGTCGATGAGATAGCGCTGATTCAGCGTCGGCCGGCGTCGAGTAGCGTCGATGTCGCGTGGATTAGCGAACGTCCCATGCCCCAGGCCGTGAGAGAACAACGCGGGACGAAACGCTGGCCCCAGCAGCGGACAGCCACGCGCAGGGGGGGTTGGGGGGGAGCAAGCCCTAAACCCTGAGCCCCAGCAGAGAACAGCTCGGGATGAGGAGGTGGCCCCAGCAGGGGTCAGCCACGTGCAGAGGGGTGTAGGGGGGAGGGGGGAAGGCTGCAGAGAAGGAGGCTGCCGCTCAGAAGGCGCGGGCAGTATCTGCACATGTACGGCCGGCGCCTTCCAAGAAGCAGCCTTCTCCTCCTCAGAGGCCTTCCCACCCACCCCTACGTCGGCGTTTCTAGCCAGTCAGCCTATACCGGCGTGGGCGTCCAAAGCCGAACGCCGCTCGTGGCCCAGAATCGGCCGGCATCGAACGAGCGGCGGCTTGACGATCCGCGCAGTGAGACCAGCGCGCAAGTCGTCATGACGTGAGCATGCAGTGCCACTGGGCTCCACCCAAGGGGCCCCAGACACCCACCGGGCGCCCGAGAACGACCCAAAGAGCACCCCGAAGAGGTTCCCGACATGCAGGAGCACACGGATTTCCACATGCTCTTGTGTATGATTCGGGGAGTGCCGCGCTCGGCCGCTCCCTGAATCAGGAGGGGAAGAAACACACAGACACAATTCATCGTCGATTCCAGGGAACAGGTGGGAAGATATGGGAAGTGGGGGGGAAGACAGAAACCCAGAAAATATAGGAAAATATGGGGAGGAGGAGGAGGAGGAGGAGGAGGAGGAGGAGGAGGAGGAGGAGGAGGAGGAGGAGGAGGAGGAGGGCATATTGTGTGTCCCAGGGCCCCTTCAGAGGAGCCCTCGCCCCGGAGGCCGCGCTCGGCCGCTCCCTGCAGAGATTTTCCCCTGGGGTGGCCTTTTTGGTGCGGCCTCGGGAGGGCGCGGGGAGGCCAGGCCCGAGCACGCCTCCGCCTCCGCCTCGCCTCCACCTCCTCCTCCTCCGCCTCCTCCTCCTCCTCCTCTCCTCCTCCTCCCCTCCTCCTCCTCCACCCCTGTACGCTCGTCTCCTCCTCCTCCTCCTCCTCCTCCTCCTCCTCCTCGTCGTGCGGAACGGCAAGGCGAAGGCGCGCACCAGAGTTCGCGCCTGCCTGTGATCATTCCTGCTCTTGGAGGCCTGGCTTCGTCTTCAATGTGGCGTGCCGCGCTGGTGGCCCGCGTGAGCCTTCGCGCAACGCCGCTGCGCCATCTCGCGGAACACCCGCTCTTTTTTTTCCGTCGCTCGAACGGATCGGGACCGAGGCGTGCCGCAGGGGGATGGGGTCTGGGGCTCCGGCCGCGACGTGCTGCGACGCAGCGACGGCCCGCAGTGGCCGGCTCTCCGGGCTGGTGCCCGTGGCGGGCCCGGCTGCCGCACCTCCCGCTCCTGGCTCCTGGAGGCGCCCTGGCCCGCTGTGATCCCACCCCCCCGTCCCTGTCGCACGCAGGTCGCCCCATCCCGAGCGGCCTCCTCCCTGGTCCCTCCTCCTCCTCCTCCTCCTCCTCCTCCTCCTCCTCCTCGATTCCTTTTCCCCGTGGATAGTCAACCTCGCCTTGTAGCACCCGGAGGCGGGTGGAGAGAACGGGCCGGGCGTCTAGACGCATTTTATGATCCTGAAGCCTGAAATTTGCAGCGGTTTCACGGATGGCGAGCTACCCACTTTCAAGACGTGGCTCTCGCTTGAGCGTCGCGCACATTCGTTTTAAACGCTTGCAAGGAGTGTCATGGATGGAGGGCGGCTTCTTCTCTCTCGCCGTAGCGCCGTGCACACTCGATTTCATAGTTTGCAAGAGTCTCACGGATGGAGGGCGGTTCTTTTCAAAACGCAGTTTTGGCGTCAGCTGCGCACATTCGTTTTCAAAGCTTGCAAGAGTTTCACGGATGGCGGGCCGTAATCTGTTTCTCCAAATGTGGCTCTCACTTTGGCGCAGCGCACATTCGTCTTGAGAGCCTGCAGGAGTTTCAAGGATTCTCAGGGTTAACGTCCCAGAAGTGGTGTTTTGGCATGATGGCGGGATGTCAGGGCGCAACAGCCACGTTGATTCGCATTGTTGAAGTCCCAGGAATGGCGTTCTGGCACGATTCAGAATCGCCAAGACGCAGCAGTAATTGTGAGTCGTGGCGTTGCAGTCCCAGGAAAGGCGTTCTGGTACAATTCCGGATTTTAAAACGGTTACCTTCCAAATGGGCATCTCCCACGGTGGAAATGAATTCGTGCAGGAGCCTATGAAGAGGGAACCTGGAGGGAGGGTTTATTGCAATATCGTTGATGAATCTTGGGCTCACACTGGTCCTCCTCCTCCTCCTCCTCCTCCTCCTCCTCCTCCTCCTCCTCCTCCTCCCCTTCGTATGCCCTCCGCCCCTCCTCCAGAGGAGGACCACCCGGTCCCTCCCCGCCCGCGAGCGAGACCCGCCGCAGCGCCCTGCGGGGGCGCCGCCCCCCCCCCCCCCCCTCCGCGCGCGCTTGGCATGTACGTGGAGCGCGCAGCGCTCGAAGGCTGCGCCCCCGACGACGACGGACGACGACGGCCACCGCGACGACCACGACGACCATCACGGCTACGGCTGCGGCCCGGGCGTCGACGGCGACCTCGGCGGCGCCGCGGGCTGCGAGGAGCAGCGCGCAGGCCGCGGCGAGGGCGGGCGACGGCAGCCGCGACTACGACCACGACGACGGCCGCGACGGTGACGGCCACGACGGCCACGACGGCCGTGGGCCGCGAGGATCGGCGCGTATGCTCTGCTCCTGGCGGCGCCGTCTTGGTTGCCGCCGCTGCCGTCGTTGTCCTCCTCGTCGTCGTCGTCGTCGTCGTCGTCGTCGTCGTCGTCGTCGTCGTCGTCGTCGTCGTCGTCGTCGTCGTCGTCGACGGTCGAAGAGTTTGTTTCGCCAGCTTCGGCATCTATCGAGGAAGAGGAAGCAAGATCGGCAGAATAATCATTCCTCGGAGGTCCGCGCGGATTGCTTGGATAAGCTTTGGGCCCCCGGGCGGCGTGCGCTCCTCCCGCCAAGGAGGGGGGTCCAGCGCCGATCCATGGAATCCGCGCGGGCGTCAGAGACATTTGGTTTATGCCCCAGCTTCTGTTCTCATCTAACGGCCGGTGTGGGGCACCTGGGCCTCCCCGAAAATCGGTCCGGGAGGGAGACCTGCCCTGGAGGGACCTCGGCAGGGGTCCGGGAACCGATTTTGAACAGGTTTTAGTCGTCGTCGTCGTTGTTATCGTCGTCGTCGTCGTCGCCGTTGTCGTCGTCGTCGTCGGCGTCGTCGTCGTTGTCGTCGTCGTCGTCGTCAGCGTCGGCGTCGGCGTCGGCGTTTTCGTCGGCGTCCTCGACGTCGTCGACGTCGTCGTCGTCGTCGTCGTGGTCGTCGTCGTCGTCGTCGTCGTCGTCGTCGTCGTCGTCATTGCTTCCGCCGCCAAGAAATTGTTCCCAACCCTCCTTGGTTGGGTATTCGTTCTGAATGGAGCACCGTGGTCGCGTCTTGCTCCTCCCGCCTCCCGCCTCCCGCCTCCCTCTTGTCTCCTCTCGCCGTGTGGGTTGAGGCACCGCGCAGATTTGAGCGAGACCTCTCCCTCCCTGGGTGGCTGCGATTTGTGAAACTGCCGCCAGTTTCGAGGGCTGCTGGCGAGGCCAGCAGATCCAAAGTGGACCTTGGCATCTCTGGGGGGCTGCGATCTGTGAAACTGTCGCCACTTTCGAGGGCTGCTGCGGAGGCCAGCAGAGAGGGTACTCACCGCGGATCCAAACAGGACCTCGCCAACCCTGGGGGGCTGCGATCTGCGAAACTGTCGCCACTTTCGAGGGCTGAGGGTACTCACCGCAGATCCAAACAGGACCCCGCCATCCCTGGGGGGCTGCGACCTGTGAAACTGTCGCCACTTTCGATGGGCTGCTGGGGAGGCCAGCAGAGAGGGTACTCACCGCGGATCCAAACAGGACCTCGCCATCCCTGGGGGGCTGCGACCTGCGAAACTGTCGCTACTTTCGAGGGTTGCTGGGGGCCAGCAGAGAGGGTACTCAACGCGGATCCAAACAGGACCTCGCCATCCCTGGGGGGCTGCGATCTGTGAAATTGTAGCCACTTTCGAGGGCTGCTGGGGAGGCCAGCAGAGAGGGTACTCACCGCGGATCCGGCCTGCTGGGGGGCCCAGCACAGTGACGCCACGGGCAGACTCAAATTAGACCTCGCCATCCCTGGGGGGCTGCGATCTGTGAAACTGTCGCCACTTTCGAGGCCTGCTGGGGGGCCCAGCACAGTGACGCCACGGGGATCAAATTAGACCTCGCCATCCCTGGGGGGCTGCGATCTGTGAAACTGTCGCCACTTTCGAGGCCTGCTGGGGGGCCCAGCACAGTGACGCCACGGGCGGACCCAAATTAGACCTCGCCATCCCTGGGGGGCTGCGATCTGTGAAACTGTCGCCACTTTCGAGGCCTGCTGGGGGGCCCAGCACAGTGACGCCACGGCGGACTCAAATTAGACCTCGCCATCCCTGGGGGGCTGCGATCTGTGAAACTGTCGCCACTTTCGAGGCCTGCTGGGGGGCCCAGCACAGTGACGCCACGGGCGGACTCAAATTAGACCTCGCCATCCCTGGGGGGCTGCGATCTGTGAAACTGTCGCCACTTTCGAGGCCTGCTGGGGGGCCCAGCACAGTGACGCCACCGCAGATTCAAATTAGACCTCGCCATCCCTGGGGGGCTGCGATCTGTGAAACTGTCGCCACTTTCGAGGCCTGCTGGGGGGCCCAGCACAGTGACGCCACGGCGGATTCAAATTAGACCTCGCCATCCCTGGGGGGCTGCGATCTGTGAAACTGTCGCCACTTTCGAGGCCTGCTGGGGGGCCCAGCACAGTGACGCCACGGGCGGACCCAAATTAGACCTCGCCATCCCTGGGGGGCTGCGATCTGTGAAACTGTCGCCACTTTCGAGGCCTGCTGGGGGGCCCAGCACAGTGACGCCACGCGCGGACCCAAATTAGACCTCGCCATCCCTGGGGGGCTGCGATCTGTGAAACTGTCGCCACTTTCGAGGGCTGCTGGTGGGTCCTGCGGAGCAGGGCACCGCGCGGACCTGAGCGGGACCTCGCCGTAACCTGGTGGGCTGCGATCTGTGAAACTGTCGCCACTTTCGAGGCCTGCTGGTGGGTCCTGCGGAGTGGAGGAGGAGGAGGAGGAGGAGGAGGAGGAGGAGGAGGAGGAGGAGGAGGAGGAGGAGGAGGAGGAGGAGGAGGAGGAGGAGGAGGAGGAGGAGGAGGGGGAGGGGGAGGAGGAGGAGGAGGAGGAGGAGGGAGGAGGAGGAGGAGGAGGAGGAGGAGGAGGAGGAGGAGGAGGAGGAGGAGGAGGGAGGAGGAGGAGGAGGAGGAGGAGGAGGAGGAGGAGGAGGAGGAGGAGGAGGGAGGAGGAGGAGGAGGAGGAGGAGGAGGAGGAGGAGGAGGACCCCCTCCCCCTCCAGCTGGTGGCGGTGCCCTCCCCGCCCGCCTGGCGCGCCGAGGCGAGCAGACTCTGCCGAGAGGCCCAGGCCATGTGCACCGCGAGTGGCTCTCGCGGGCCCCGGGGAGCGGGGGCGGCGGGCGGAGGAGCGGGCCGGCAGGACGTCGTCTGCGCGGCAGGGTTGTCCTGCGCGGCGAGTGGTCTTCAGTGCGGGCCTACGGGGCTCAAGAGACGGGGGTCAATGCAGCAAACGGGGGTCAGCCAGGGCAACAGATCTTGCAGGATCCTGCGAAAACCCCCTTTGGCTGACCCGGGTTCGCGAGCCGCTCGTGGCCGCGAGGCGGCCGCGCATATTGGCTGACCCGGGTTTGCGAAGACCTGCGTTGCAGTTTTGTTTCCTGGATTGAAGTTTTTTGGTTTCTTGCTGACCCGGGTCTGGATTGACCCGGGTCAGAAGATCCCCGAGGCCTGCAGGTGTCGCTTGACCCCAAGATCATCATCATCATCGGAGCCATCCCCACACCCACTGGGGCAGGGTAGGTCGGGTCTTCCAGCGTACCCCCTTCCAGGTGGGGACGGGTGCTCCCAAGCCCGAAGGAGACGATACCCATCCCCAGCTCAGGGGGTAGATTGCCCAGCGGGGCCAAGGTTTCCTCGGTGGGGGTGGGGATTGTTTTCCTCGTCCAGACAAACAAACGACACCACCCCACCTACATCCCTCCATGTTGCGCTACGGCTCATCGGGGGCCACAGCGTATACCACGCAAAATTTACGCTGGATTTATGGGTATACGCTAACCCTCGTGGGGCCGCAGGTGGGGTGGTGTCGTTTGTTTTCTGGTTCAGCCGCCCTCAGCACTATCTTGCGCATCTAGCTTTGGCCCCTCCGCGATCCCCTAGAGCCGCGCACCAAAGGTCACGCTGTCCCAGGGTGACTCCTGCGTGTGGCCGAAGACAGGGGTCCGGGCTGCGCGCAGACAGATCCAGCTTCGACGGTCGAGGATGTTTGGCCGCTTTTGGGCGGCCTTCTCCTCCTCCTCCTCCTCCTCCTCCTCCTCCTCCGCTTGTGGGTGCGCGTCAAGCTGTGGACCTCCCTTCTGGAGGCAATTCGGCCCGAAGGGCCCGTAGGGTGGCTAGGTAAGGAGTTCAGACATTCCAGAGGACGCTCCTCCTCCTCCTCCGCTTGTGGGGCCCCAGCGGATGCCTCAAGAGACCTCCGAGTCCAGGCTATCCTCGGCAGGGCCTTTCATGACCAGGGCAGCCCGGGGCAGGCTCGTCGGCCCCACCGAGCCTCCAGGGCGCTGCGGCTGCCGAGGCCTCGCCGGGCGAGCTGCGGCTGGCTCGCGCCCGTCGACGCGACGGCGACCCCGGGGCGGGCGTCCCAGGCTGAGCGCCGCCAGCGGCCCGGAGTCGGCCGCGGCCGCCCAAGGTTGAGCGATCCGCGCAATGTCGGAAACAAGCTTCGTTCTCTGAATCACTATTTTGCCCATCGGCGCGGGCCCTCGCACCCCCCCTCCCCCCCCCCTGGGGTAGATCTCGGCTGTTCTGGGGCGCCCGCTTCGAGCAGGTGGAGTCTCCCCCGGAGGACGCAGACGCACTGTTGTAAACAGTCGCGCTGAGCAGAGGTCTGGAGCCAGACCCTCCCCCCCTTCGCTCAATGCCGAAACGCCGGGTGGTAAAACGCCCACGCTCGTCACGGCACGACCCTGCCTCACCACCCACCAACCCACCCCAACCCAACCCGAAGGCCCCGATTTGCCCTCCATTTCCAGTGGGGGGGGGGTCTGGGAACATTGAAAAAACACATATGGAACCCGTACCCCCCCCAACCCGAAATTCGCGTCTTCGGGTTGGGTTGGGGTGGTCTGGTAGGTAGTCACTGCCGCAGTCATCCTGCGCATGGGAGCTTGTTGAGGCTGGCCGGGGGCATGCGAGCTCGGGGGCGCGGGGGCCCTGCCAGTGCCGGGGGCGTCGAAGCAGGGCTGGGGGGAGCGGGCCCGGGACGGGAAGCGTCGACTCCCCCTCGCCCTCGTCCTCCCCCGGGAGCGGAAAAGAGGGGGGTGATGACTAGGAGGGGGTGGATTTCATGGCGCGGGCCATGATGTTTCCTCAGATTTCATGGCGCCTCTTCTTATTTCATTACGTCCCAGGCCCCCCCGCTGGGTCGCGCACATGCCGCCGGTCATGATTTGCGCCCCCCCCTCTTGGACACCCCCCTCTTGGCCGCTCCCGACTCCCCCCTCCTCCCCTCTCGTCATGCCCCCTCTCGCTCCACAGTTACTCCATCGGAGGCTGGGGGGTGAGGCCGAAGTGAAGCAGAGACCCCCTGGAGACCCACCTGGAACTCAGTTTCGGCTTCGTGCTCTTGTCGTGCGTGCCAGCGGAATTGCGTGTGTTGGCGAGAGAAGTGGTCCCGTCGCTGCTCGGCCGAAGTCGGCGAAAAAGTCCCTCCGTCCAGTTGGCGGTTTTTGGGTGGGATTATCCCGCTGTTGTACCGCGGTTTACCGTGATTGTCCCGATGGTTGTCCCGATGGCTGTCCCGATGGGTGTCCCGATGGTTGTCCCCATGGTTGTCCAAATGGTTGTCCCGATGGTTGTCCCGATGGTTGTCCCGATGGTTGCCCCGATTCTTGCCCCGATGGTTGTCCCGATTGTTGTCCCAGTGGCCGTCCCGATGGTTGTCCCGACGGCTGTCCCGATGGTTGCCCCGATGGATGTCTTGATGGCTGTCGCGATGGTTGTCCCAATGACTGTCCCGATGGCTATCCCGATAGTTGTTCCCAGGATGGATCTAAAAAGCGCTCTGTGCCTTCGGCGTCTCGAGATTCTTGCAAACATGCATCAAGAGCTGCGTTGGTTGTCCTGGTGATTGTCCCGAGCAGTAGATAGTCAGTTCGGCAAATAGATAGTGAGGTTTAAGACAGATAGTGAGGCCGATCGAGAGATCGAAAGTGAGTCTGACAGTGAGATCGATAGATGGTGAGATCAGCCCGCCGAGCGAATAACATCAATATCTTTCCATGCCACGTATATATATATATATCTTTTAGTTACCCACATTTCTGTCGTTCAAGGCCGATGGACAGTGTCGCCGACGTAATAGTTATCTATTTCCCAACCCTCCTGCGTTGGGTTCTCGTTTTGAATAGAGCACTGCTCGCGCGAACCTTCCCACCCCCTCCCGCCCCTCTCTTCCCCCCTGCCTTTGACCTCGCCATCCCTGGGGGGCTGCGATCTGCGAAACTGTCGCCACTTTCGAGGGCTGCTGGGGAGGCCAGCGGAGAGTGCACCCGCCGCGGATCCAAACGTGACCTCGCCGTCCCTGGGGTGCTGCGATCTGCGAAACTGTCGCCACTTTCGAGGGCTGCTGGGGAGGCCAGCGGAGAGTGCACCCGCCGCGGATCCAAACGGGACCTCGCCGTCCCTGGGGGGCTGCGATCTGCGAAACTGTCGCCACTTTCGAGGGCTGCTGGGGAGGCCAGCGGAGAGTGCACCCGCCGCTGATCCAAATGGGACCTCGCCGTCCCTGGGGGGCTGCGATCTGCGAAACTGTCGCCACTTTCGAGGGCTGCTGGGGAGGCCAGCGGAGAGGGTACCCACGGGACCTCGCCGTCCCTGGGGGGCTGCGATTTGTGAAACTGTCGCCACTTTCGAGGGCTGCTGAGGGGCACAGCACAGTGGGTACTCACCGCAGACTCAATTAGACCTCGCCATCCCTGGGGGGCTGCGATCTGTGAAACTGTCGCCACTTTCGAGGGCTGCTGAGGGGCACAGCACAGTGGGTACTCACCGCAGATTCAGATTAGACCTTGCCATCCCTGGGGGGCTGCGATCTGTGAAACTATCGCCACTTTCGAGGGCTGCTGAGGGGCACAGCACAGTGGGTACTCACCGCAGACTCAAATTAGACCTCGCCATCCCTGGGGGGCTGCGATGTGTGAAACTGTCGCCACTTTCGAGGGCTTCTGAGGGGCACAGCACAGTGGGCTTCCCGCACGTCTTTCTCCTGCTCTTCGTTCCCGACTCCCCATGTCCTCTTCGAGTCTGTAGTTGTCGCTCCTCGTTCTTGTATGGTTCTCCTGCGCATCATGCCATAGGCGCGTGTCCCAAGTAGCTTACGTATCAAACAACGGATCCTGCAATTTGATTGTCCATGCAAGTTTCGGCCAACTCCTCGTTTCCCATGGTACAAATGGGTTGGGTACGTCACAGGGTAGTTTTATATATACACGTGCATGCATGCATGCAGGCATGTATGTATGTATGTGTGGCTGGATGTATAGTTGCATAAGTATATGTGCTTGTGTATGTGTATGTATACGTATACGTACACGTATACGTATACATATGTATGTGCATAAGTATACATGTATGTACATCTGCTGGTCTATGGCTAGATATATATATACATGTATAAACATGTTCGTGTATTGATGTGTAGTTGTTCATGTATGTGTAGCTGTTTATGTATATGTATACACGCATATCCGTACACTATATGTTGGTCGTGGCATATATATATATATGTCCATATGTATATCTGTATATACGTTTGTATATGCATATGTACAGCTATACATCGTTTGATAATCTGTCGCTCGACAGATCGATTGGCAGTGATATCGGTAGATATAATGAGGTCGATATATCGTGAGACTGGTAGAGGTTGTTTGCTGGATGGAGATGGTTGTCCCGATGGCTCTCTTGCTGTGCTTTCCACCCCTGGCCGCCTGATCGGCCTCTAGCCCGTCTTATTGGTATGCATATAGATATCCCGTTGCTGTTCCCAGCGGGCCTGCTTTTCTCCCGCATGCAGTGCTCTTTTGCGCGAACGCTGATGCTACAACATTTTTTTTTTCCCCCCAAACAGCTTGCTGAACGGGGTGCTGTTGTGGTAGACACTAACTCCGGCCGAGGGAAGTCGGAGCAGAGACATCCTCACACAAATTTTATGGTTTTGGCAGTTTCGCTTGAGACATCCTCACAACTCTCGTTTCTGAGTTGGCCGGGATTGGCCGTTTCGCCTGAGACATCCTCGAAAAGTTGCGCTCCGGGACGCCGCGCGAGAGGTGGTCCGGGCCGCTTCGCGTGAGACATCCTCAAAAAGTTGCGCTCTGGGACGCCGCGCGAGAGGTGGTCCGGGCCGTTTCGCCTGAGACATCCTCGAAACTCTGAGCCCCGTGGTGCCGTGCGAGAGGTGGTCCGGGCCGTTTCGCCTGAGACATCCTCGAAACTCTGAGCCCCGTGGTGCCGTGCGAGAGGTGGTCCGGGCCGTTTCGCCTGAGACATCCTCGAAAAGTTGCGCTCCGGGACGCCGCGCGAGAGGTGGTCCAGGCTGTTTCGCTTGAGACATCCTCAAAAAGTTGCGCGCCGGGACGCCGCGCGAGAGGTGGTCCGGGCCGTTTCGCTTGAGACATCCTCGAAACTCTGAGCCCCGAGGTGCCGTGCGAGAGGTGGTCCGGGCCGTTTCGCCTGAGACATCCTCGAAACTCTGAGCTCTGCGATGCCTTGCGCGAGGTGGTCCGGCCCATTTCGCCTGAGACATCCTCGAAACTCTGACTTCGGAGATGCCGCGCGAGAGGTGGTCAGGCCCGTTTCGCCTGAGACATCCTCGAACTTCTGAGCTCTGAGATGCCCTGCGCGAGGTGGTCCCGCCGGTCTCGCCTGAGACATCCTTGCTCTGAGCTCTGAGATGCCGTGCGCAAGGTGGTCCGGTCAGTTTCGCACAAGACATTCTCGCAACTCTGAGCTCTCAGATGCTGCGCGAGAGGTGGTCCAGCCTGGGCGCCCAGAAGACCACATGTGACATATCCTCCATGGGACCCTGCGAGCCTCAGGAGGCCCCAGAGAGGTCCAGGAGGCCGCAGGACGCCCAGGACAGGCCCCAGAGGCCCCCAGGAGATTCCCAGGAGGCTCCCAGGAGGCCCCAGGAGGCCGCCTATCAGAACATGTCAAGTTAATACACATCCGGTGTCGATTCGTTCATTTTTCCTGCTCTTGTGCCCCCCCTCCATTTTGAGGGGCCCAAGCGGCCACAGGTTAGATATCCCCCCTGGGAGCCCCAAGAGCCTTCAGGAAACCTCAGGTGGAGTTCAGGAGGCCACAGGAGGCCCAGGAGGAAGCTCCAGGAGGTCCCCAGGAGGCCCCAGGAGGCACCAGGAGGCCGCAGGACGCCCAGGACAGGCCCCAGGGGTCCCAGGAGGCACCAGGAGGCCGCAGGATTCCCAGGAGGCTCCCAGGAGGCCCCAGGAGGCTGCCTATCAGAACGTGTCAAGTTAATACACATCCGGTGTCGATTCGTTGATTCTTCCTGCTCTTGTGCCCCCCCCTCCATTTGGAGAGGCCCAAATGGCCACAGGTTAGATATCCCGGCTGGGAGCCCCAAGAGGCTTCAGGAAGCCCCAGGTGGGGTCCAGGAGGCCACAGGAGGCCCAGGAGGAAGCCCCAGGAGGTCACCAGGAGGTCCCAGGAGGCCCCAGGAGGCCCCCGCAACTCGGAGCTCTGAGACGCCGCGCTCGAGGTGGTCCGGCCCGTTTCGCCTGAGACTTCCTCGCAGCACGTTTCGCCAGAGACATCGTCGCAACTCTGGGGTCCGAGATGCCGCGCGCGAGGTGGTCCAGCCCGTTACGCTGGAGACATCCTCGCAACTTAGGCTCCGAGATGCCGTTCGGGATGAAGAGGAGGTGGAGGAGGAGGAGGAGGAGGAGGAGGAGGAGATGGAAGGGAGAAGGAGGAGGCGGATGATGTGCATGAGGGAGCAGGCAGGAGGAGGGGGAGGCCCCAGAGAGCTCCAGGAGGCCGCAGGACGCCCAGGACAGGCCCCAGGGGTCCCCAGGAGATTCCTAGGAGGCTCCCAGGAGGCCCCAGGAGGCCGCCTATCAGAACGTGTCAAGTTAATACACATCCGGTGTCGATTCGTTGATTCTTCCTGCTCTTGTGCCCCCCCCTCCATTTGGAGAGGCCCAAACGGCCACAGGTTTGATATCCACCCTGGGAGCCCCAAGAGGCGTCAGGAAACCCCAGGTGGAGTTCAGGAGGCCACAGGAGGCCCAGGAGGAAGCCCCAGGAGGTCCCCAGGAGGCCCCAGGAGGCACCAGGAGGCCCCCGCAACTCGGAGCTCTGAGACGCCGCGCTCGAGGTGGTCCGGCCCGTTTCGCCTGAGACTTCCTCGCAGCACGTTTGCCCGAGAAATCGTCGCAATTCTGGGGTCCGAGATGCCGCGCGCGAGGTGGTCCAGCCCGTTACGCTGGAGACATCCTCGCAACTCTAGGCTCCGAGATGCCGTTCGGGATGAAGAGGAGGTCGAGGAGGAGGAGGAGGAGGAGGAGGAGGAGGAGGAGGAGGAGGAGGAGAAGGAGATGGAAGGGAGAAGGAGGAGGCGGATGATGTGCATGAGGGAGCAGGCAGGAGGAGGGGGAGGAGGAGGAGGAGGAGGAGGAGGAGGAGGAAGGAGGAGGAGGAGTTGCAGGAGAGGACCTAACGGGAAGCGAGTGCGATGTGGACTTGTCAAAACGTGTGCGAAAGATTGTCCGGCCCGTTTCGTTTGAGACATCCTTCCAATACTGAGCTCCAAGATGTCGCTCGCGAGGTGGTCCGGCCCGTTTCGATTGAGCCATCCTCGCAATGCGAGGCTCGAAGATGCTGCGCGCGAGATGGTCTGGCCCATTCTGCCTGAGACGTTTCGTAGCACAGGAGCTCCAATCACAACCTCTCTCATTCCTTCTCCCGCCTCCCGCTTCCCACTTCCCGCCTGGTTCCTCTTCCCTCCTCCCTCCTCCCGCCTCCCGCCTCCCGCTGCTGCGCCTCTGCCTCCGCCTCCCCGCCCCCGCCGTCGTCGTTTCTGCCGCCTCAGCATCCGTCATGCGCGCACTGCCTTCTGCCCTCCCCAGACATCCGACGTCACGATTTTTCTTTTGAGACGTGCGCCGTGTACCTCTCGATATCATCCCCGAGGGAACCATCACGACATGCCCCCTCGCTTCCGCGCCCTCCCCCGCTTCCTCTCAAAGTTGCTTATGAGTTCCTCGTGAAGTTTGCTTCTTAAAGTTGCCCGCGACCCGACAGCTTACTCGTCGACCAGGTGCGACCTGGGACATCCTCGCAACTCTGGGCTCCGAGACAGGGTTCCCCAAACAGGATTTCTATATACCTTTTAGCGACGTCTCAAAACGTGCCGGAGGAGGAGGAGGAGGAGGAGGAGAGGAGGATGAGGAGGAGGAGGGAGCAGGCAGGAGGAGGAGGAGGAGGACGAGAAGGAGGAGGAGGAGGAGGAGGAGGAGGAGGAGGAGGGATTAGGAATGGAGTTGCATGAGAGGGCTTAACGGGAGTCGAGAGGTAGAACGGCCCGTTTCGCTTGGGGCATCCTTCCAATACTGAGTTCCGAGATGCCGCACGCGAGGTGGTCCAGCCCGTTTCTCCCGAGCCAGGCGTCTCAGCCTGGCCGGGAGAAACGGGCGCAAGGTGGTCCGGCCCGTTTCGCACAAGACATTCTCGCAACTCTGAGCTCTCAGATGCTGCGCAAGAGGTGGTCCAGCCTGGGGACCCAGAAGACCACATGTTACATATCCTCCCTGGGACCCAGGGAGCCCCAGGAGGCCCCAGAGAGCTCCAGGAGGCCGCAGGACGCCCAGGACAGGCCCCAGGGGACCCCAGGAGATTCCCAGGAGGCTCCCAGGAGGCCCCAGGAGGCCCCCTATCAGAACGTGTCAAGTTAATACACATCCGGTGTCGATTCGTTCATTTTTCCTGCTGTTGTGGCCCCCCCCCCATTTTTGGGGGCCCCGACGGCTACACGTTAGATATCCCCCCCTGGGAGCCCCAAGAGGCTTCAGGAAGCCCCAGGTGGGGTCCAGGAGGCCACAGGAGGCCCAGGAGGACGCCCCAGGAGGTCACCAGGAGGTCCCAGGAGGCCCCAGGAGGCCCCCACAACTCGGAGCTCTGAGACGCCGCGCTCGAGGTGGTCCGGCCCGTTTCGCTGAGACTTCCTCGCAGCACGTTTCGCCCGAGATATCGTCGCAACTCTGGGGTCCGAAATGCCGCGTGCGAGGTGGTCCAGCCCGTTACGCCTGAGACATCCTCGCAACTCTGGGCTCCGAGATGCCGTTCGGGATGAAGAGGAGGTGGAGGAGGAGGAGGAGGATGAGGAGGAGGAGGAGGCATGTTTAACATGCCATGCTAGCCCGCACTGGACGGGCACGCAATCGACCTTGGAAACCGCGGTGGGTCTAAAAATCCTGTTTGGGGATACTGCACTCCGGCTATAATTTTATATATTAAAAATGTTCCCAGGCATCCTGTGGTGCTGGGTCCTCGTTTTGAAGCAGCGCCCCGCGTTAACTCCTCCTCCTCGCCCCTCCTCCCCATCATCATCATCATCATCATCATCATCATCATCATCATCATCATCATCATCATCATCATCATCATCATCATCATCATCATCATCATCGTCATCATCATCAATCATCATCATCATCATCATCATCATCATCAGCATCAGCATCATCATCACATTCATCGATCTCCATCATACCATCATCATCATCATCCTCATCATCTCCTCATCCTCATTCCTCATCCTCATCTCCATCATCATCATCATCATCATCCTCATCATTCCTCATCATCATCATCATCATCATCATCATCATCATCATCATAATCATCATCATCATCATCATCATCATCATCATCATCATCATCATCATCCATCATCATCATCATCATCATCATCATCATCATCATCATCATCATCATCATCATCATCATCATCATCATCATCATCATCATCATCGCCATCACCGTCATGATCGTCGTCATCACCCCTTTCGGTACACCCCTCGCACGTTTCGTGGCCCCATAGGGAGCTCAACCGACGGCTCCAGTGGGGGTGCCCGCATGCGTCCGCCACACCCAGCACAGCGTTTCGTGGTCCCATAGCGAGCTCCACCGAAGGCCCCAGTGGGGGTGCCCGCATGCGTCCGCCACACTCAGCACAGCGTTTCGTGGCCCCATAAGGAGCTCCACCGAGGGCCCCAGTGGGGGTGCCCGCATGCGTCCGCCACACTCAACACAGCGTTTCGTGGTCCCATAGGGAGCTCCACCGAAGGCCCCAGTGGGGGTGCCCGCATGCGTCCGCCACACCCAGCCTCATAGGAAGCTCCACCGAAGGCCCCAGTGGGGGTGCCCGCATGCGTCCGCCACACCCAGCACTGCGTTTCGTGGCCCCATGGGGAGCTCCACCGAAGGCCCCAGCGGGGGTGCCCGCATGCGTCCGCCACACCCAAAACAGCGTTTCGTGGCCCCATAGGGAGCTCCACCGTGGGGGTGCCCGCATGCGTCCGCCACACCCAGCACAGCGTTTCGTGGCCCCATAAGGAGCTCCACCGAGAGCCCCAGTGGGGGTGCCCGCATGCGTCCGCCACACCCAGCACAGCGTTTCGTGGCCCCATAGGGAGTTCCACCGAAGGCCCCAGTGGGGGTGCCCGCATGCGTCCGCCACACCCAGCACTGCGTTTCGTGGCCCCATGGGGAGCTCCACCGAAGGCCTCAGTTGGGGTGCCCGCATGCGGATATCCCCTCAAGCAGCACTGGTAAACTAAAACCTCTTGAGCCTAGTAGGCGAGGGCTCAAGAGGGGAGGAACAAGGGACGGACGCGGCCTCAGATGATGACGACGACCTTTTTGCCAAAGGGGCAGTGCTGCACCTCTGTGCCGGCGCCCGGCGCTCCACGCGCCGGCGCCCGTCTTCGGCCACGCGTAGCGGGCCACGCCGCCGCCGAGGCACCCCAGCGCCTCGGCGGCACTGTAAAAGACCAGAACAGGGCGGGTAGGGAGCCCTGAGGGGCTCCCAGGGTGGGCCAGCTTGGCCTTTGAAAAGGCTTGAGCCGCCAAGCGGCGGTGAAGAGAGAGGGAGCGAGAAAGGGCAAGCAAAGAGGCAAGGGCAGGAGCAAGGGAACCGCAAGTGGAAGCCCGCGCCAGTTCGGGAAGCGGGGAGATCCATCAGTTTTACCAAACATCCTAGATATCCCCTCAGGCAGCACTGGTAAACTAAAACCTCTTGAGCCTAGTAGGCGAGGGCTCAAGAGGGGAGGAACAAGGGACGGACGCGGCCTCAGATGATGACGACGACCTTTTTGCCAAAGGGGCAGTGCTGCACCTCTGTGCCGGCGCCCGGCGCTCCACGCGCCGGCGCCCGTCTTCGGCCACGCGTAGCGGGCCACGCCGCCATCCTCCTCCTGCGCGCGCACCACCACGCCGAACTGGCTGTAGTGTGTCGCGTAGTCGCCGATCTTGTCGGCGTAGAACTCAACAGTCCCGGCATCTGCGGCACGCTGCCGCGTCTGCCCAGCAAGGTGGGCCCGCAGGCGCAGGGCGGCACGCCGCCGGCGCCTGCGGTGGTTCTTCGTGCGCCCTAGGCGGCAGCCCTGGCTGGGCTGGCCGCCGGCGCCCCCTCGTAGCCGCCACCGCCGTCCCCCATGACGGCACTGCCGGTTGCCGGGCCGGCGCGGCGCTCTTGCCCTCAGGCGCCAGCTGCCGCCGCACCGCGCCCAGCTGCTCGCAAGCGCATAGCTGAGCGCGAGCGCCAGGCTGAGCTCAGCCGGCGTCGCGCGGCCGCTCGCACGGCGGGTGCCGGCGGCGGTGGTTCCTCATGCGCCCTGCGCGGCCGCCCTAGCTGGGCTAGCCGCCGGCGCCCCTCGTAGCCGCCACTGCCGTCCCCATGACGGCACTGCCGGGCGCCAGGCCGGCGCGGCTCTCTGCCCACGGGCAGCAGCGGCCGCTGCTCGCGCCCAGCTTGTCGCAAGTGCAAAGTTGACCACGAGCGCCAGGCTGAACTCAGCCGGCGCCGCGCGGCCGCCCGCGCGGCGGTTGCCGGCGGCGGCCCTCCGCTGCCCGCTCGGCCGTTGGCCCGCGGCAGCCCCGCACCTCAGTCACGATGCGGCCTCTGCTCTCCTCCCCGGGGCCATTCTGGCGACCCGCGGTGCCCTGACGGGGCCACTTCCCGCGTCACCTCGCTGGCCCAGCGGAAGCCCTGGGTCTGGTGCACGTACCTCGCGCCGTTGTAGTGCACCGGGCCCATCACTCCTGCGTCGCAGTGCGTCCTCTGCGGCTGCTTGGGAAGCTTGGGCGCCTTAGGCGTCGGCTGCACTGTGGCCTGCTGTGCTTCTGGCTCCGGCATCTTCTCGTTCTTCTCGGCCATCCTGCAGCAGCAGCAGCAGAGCACCCCGATGCCCGCCGCAAGCAGCACTGTGATCGTGGCCACCACTTTCAGCGCCGTCTCCACCGGGAAGACGATCGCCACCGTGCCCATCTGCGGCTCCCAGCGAAGCGTGACCCCCTGGCCCTGCCGTCGGCTGCTGCCACTTCCTGGCTCTGTATCTCCCCAGCTGCCGTTGTGAGCGCCGTCACCCCCAGCGTTGCGCACAGCATGCCTGCGCGGGGGTTGCGGGCTCTGCGGTTCCTGCCGCGCCCGCTGGCCGCCCATCCGCTCCTTCGCTGCTGCCTGTGCTGCCAAGCAGCGCCTAGCAGCACCGCTGCTAGCAGCACCCCCGCTGTCATCGCCCACGCCCCCAAGCCGACCGGGAGCGCGAAGATCAGCAGGTTCTGGCTCTCCGCTGGGTCGACCTTGATCACGTAGCCGTCTGCGCCGCCAGCCGTGGCGGCGAGCGTCGTCACGGCCGGCGCTGCTCCGGGCCACAGCGGGGTCGGGCTCTTGCCCGCGCGGCGCCCGCCTTCGGCCGCGTGGGCTGGCGGCGCCGTGAGCTCGGACGTGTCTGTCGCCATGTCGGTCGAGATGCCGCGCATGGGCTCGTGGCTCTCCCACAGGTGCCCGTGGAAGCTGTCGGAGGCCCAGCGCCCGAAGCGCTCGACGCGCTGCAGGTCGTCCACGGCGTGGTACATCGCCGTCGCGCCTCCGATGCGGAGGCTGTGCGAGCCGATCTCCTCCTTCCTCAGCCCGGCGGCCAGCCCCGCGATCGTCGGGTAGTGTTGCACCTCCTCGCGGCGGATGGGTGCCCCGCTCGCCCAGCGGAAGAGCGGGGGCTCCTCCTCACTCCCTCGCAGCCTCTGCGGGTAGTGCTGCTCCAGCTGGCGGAGGGCAGCCACGGGGCACAGCGACGTGCCTGTCTGATACTGATTCCTTACGCACCCCACATTGTACTGGTCCGTCTTTGAAGAGGTGATGTGGAGCACCACCTCCACCGCGTCCTTGAAGGGGCAGGGCTGGTTGTTGCCGTCGCGGCCCGTGGTGTCCACGCCGCGCGCGACGCGCTCTCGGCCCCATGTCTTCCCAGGCTGGATCAGGTACTCTGACGCCCTCAACATGAAGAAGAAGGCCACCGCCACGGCGGCCCACAAGACCGCGGTGTCCGTCTCGGGGAGGCCCGTCTTGTCCCTCAAGAAGCCTTGGAGCCGCAGGAGCATGCGCGGTGTCACGGGCCGCTTCCGCCCGCTCGGCCCTTGGCCTCTCCTGAGGCCGGCGAGCGTGGACCAGAGGCGGCCTCGGTGGAGTAGAGGGTCTGGGTATCCGACCACGAGGTGGGCGAAGCGCACCGCGAACAACTTCTGTTTGATCGTGCCTTCCGTGCGCTTCAGCACCTTGGCCAGCGCGACGACGAAGCCCAGCAGTGCCTCCTCGTTGGCGTGGCGTTCCTCGCGATCGCGTCCCTCCAGCCAGGGCGACTCTCCCTGGGCTGCCCTGAAGCCCTGCCACAGTCGCCAGCCGGTCTCGTAGCCGGCGCGGGTCCCCTCGGACAGCCGTAGCATCAGTGCCTCGCGCTTCTGCTCCTCGATCCACCCGCCGTAGTCCTCCCCTCCCAGGGTCGGGTGGTCCGGCAGGGCGATGGCGGCCCGAGCCCGGCCCAGCGCGACCGGCTTGACCAACTCCTGTGTCTCCACCTTCTTGCCCCGGTTGGGGCTCCGCTTCCGCCGCTTCTTGAGTGTGCTGACGGCTGCGTTCAGGCCCACCTCCTTGGCATCAGGAGGGGGCTCGGGGCCCCGCACGAGGTCCTCCTCGATTGCCTTGAAGCGGACGCCTTGGCTCTTGCGCCTCGCCTTGTGGGTGTCGTCGCTCAGCACCCCTGCGTGCTGGTTGTCCTCGGTGGCTTCGGCCTTCGCCCGGAGCTCGCCCCGTGCCCAAGCCCTGAGCCGCCGCCGGGTCGTCTCCCAGGCGGCCGACTCCGCGGGGTCGCGGCAGCCGCCCGCCCGCTGGGTGGTCTGCAACGGCGCGTCCGCCGTGACGCCCAGGACGGCTCTCGCCGTCTCGGGTGGCAAGGCCCTCGCTGCTTCTCGCATCAAGGTGGCCTCAGTGTCGCCCTGGGCCCGCCTCCTCGCCCAAGCTGCCTCGTCGCCCCCCTGCACGATCCAGACCTCCTCAGGCGACAGTGCCCTGATGCGCCCGCCGCCGCTCCCTGGGACGTGGATCAACGTTCCTCCCGGTCCGCCCGGGCCCTCTGTGGGCCAGCGAACCGTGCCGATCGGGCCGTCGATTGAGCAGACCAGGTGCTTCGTGCCAGCGAGCCTGATGTGGCCGATGCCCTTGGGCAGCATGGGGTCGGAACCTCCTCGAGCTGCTGGGTCCCAGGTGACGTTCCCCTCGTCGTCGAGCCAGTGGTGATCGCCTTCGCTGAGCTTGTCCTTCAGCGCGTGCTTCACCCCGTGGGGACAGCGGCTCGCTGGCGGCATACGCATGCCCGCCAGGCTAGCGCCTGCTGGTCCCCGGCCCGCCACGAGCAAGCTCCGAGCTCGGGCCGTCATGTCGCCGTAGTGGGTGCAGACGACCTCCAGGTCGTACGTGCGGTATCCCAGCTTGCGCAGCGCCTTGACGACGCGGGTCAGGTCGAGCTTGCCAGGGGCGTCGACCGCGACGATTTGCGGCCTCGCCCGGGTGACTGCGGACACCAGTTACTCGAGTTCGAAGCCCTCCGGGTCCAGGGGCAGCGCGCGCATGATGCAGTCCACCTCCGTTGGGCTGCCCGTCGTCAGCTCACCACCTAGCTGCTCTCAGGCGCGCCCGTACGTCCCCAGTGGGCTCCCGAGCTCCAGTCCCCGGCGCCCTTTGAGGGCGAGGCTGCGCGGCACTGCTGCTGGAGTCCTCAGCGCCCGATGGCGGAGCGCTGACTCCGCAATGGGCCCTTCCTCCCCAGGCAATCGCAGGAGGTGCTCCTTCGCCTCGGCCAACATCTTCCCCCACTCCTCGGGCGGCTCGATGCGGGTCCACCCCTTGCGTAGGAGCTCGGAGTGGACCTTCTTGACTTCCTCCCGCGACAGCCAGTCCGCGATGTCGTTGTGGTAAGTGCGGATGTACAGTGCGGTCGTGCTGAACCCGTGGCAAGCCTCTAGGCGCTGAATGAGGCGAATGAGGTGCCTCGCGAGCGGGTGCTTGGGCCGCCTCTAGGAAATCCACGACCGCACAGTCATGTTATCGGTAACGTAGAAGACCAGCTCGCCCTGCCACTCGCCACCCCTTGCGGCGGCCACGGCCACGAACGCGAGCAGCTCAACGATGGCTATAGCCCAGTCCTTCTCGGCCCCCGGGTGGCTCAGCACGTCCTCCAGCTGGCGGAGGAGCGGGGCGGCATCCACGGCCATGTAGTGGGGTGGCACTGATTTGCTGCCGGCCACCGCCCGCCCCCAGTCGATGCTGCCCATGGTCGTCGTGGTGGCGTTGCCTCCAGTCCATCTTGTCCGGGCGGAGGCTCGTCACCTCCTTCACCAGCTCCGGGGCGAACTCGGCATGCTCCAGGCACCAGGCCAAGTACTCCTTGGCCTCAGGGGCTCCAGGGTGGGAGGCCGCCGGCGGCGCTGCTTGGCGCTCGCTCTGGCATGCCTCCGCTCTGCTCTCGTGGTGCACGCCCTGGCGGACATCCGCCGGCGGCATCTCGGGGCCTCCGCATCTGCGCCCGGGGTCCCTTGGGTCAGGGGCGGAGCTGCGCCCGCGGCTCTCGTCCGGCGGCGACCTCGCTCGCAGTCTACCTCGGGCGGCGGGGGCCATCGTCTCAGATGCGGACGACTCTGAGCCACCGTGCACCTCTCCGGAGGACCTCGCTCTCTCGTGGGGGTTCGCCCCCCCACCTCTCCTGCGGCTGCGGCTGCGGGCGCTGGGAACGCCCTGGCCCTCGTACTCCTCAATGTAGGTCTTCTCGGTCTCGACGTAGATGGGGTCCAGGACCCCTCCCCCGGCTTGCTCGTCTCGCGGGATGCCGAGGCTCTTCATCTTGACCTTCAATGTCTCGTGCTCCTCCACGTAGCGCGCCAGGATCTCGCCGAGCTGGCGAGGCTCCGGCGCCAGGACGGGTCCGTCGGGTCGGCCCCGGGGTATTCTCGCATTAGCACGTCGCTGATCTGCCCGATCCCGTTCAGGTACAAGATGTCCGCGTGCTGGAGGTCGTAACTCTTGCCGCCCCTCCGTGCGTCGTTGAAGGTCCTGACGAAGCGCCGAGCGGCGTTGCACTTGTGGACTCCCCCGCGACAGGCTACGCCCGGGTGCGCCTCGGCGGCCCTGCGTCCTGCCTCGTCGGAGGTGGCCCCTGGGTCTTCCCACGCCTCCGGTGGAGGGGGGGCCTCTGGGGGCCCCTGCGGGCTCTGAGGCCCCGGGGGGGCACTGGCGGCCCTCTGGTCCTCGCGCTCCTTCCTGCGCGCCTCGCGCTCGAGCCGGGCGGCGCGGCGGGCCTGGACCTCGTTGCGCCTGATCTCCAGCTGCTCGACTGCGTGCGCGGCGCTCCGCTCCTGGTCGCCGCCCCCACTCGCTGCGCGAGCGTGTTGCACCTGGGCCTCGGCGAGCTGCTCCTCCACCCGCATCAGGGCACCCGAGCTCCTCGAGGTGCCCCCGCTGGGCGGGGGGACTGAGCTTGCCCGCGCGCCGCCTGCTGCTGCAGCCACCTCGCTGAATGTTGGCGCTGGCATGCGGCTGCTGCTGGCTGCTGAGCTCGCCGCCGCCCCGCCTGGCCCCGCTGCCGCTGCCGCGGCCGAAGCCCGGTCAGCAATCCTGGCCGTGACCCTCCGCTGACCTGCCTGGGCGGCGGCGCCAGGTGCCGGCTGCTGATCTCGATTCCACCGTGGGCTCCAGCTGGTCCACTCCTTCGGCGGCTTCAACGTGGCCCACAGCAGCAACTTCTCGCTGGGGCGCACCGCCTCCTCGTCGTCGAGAGGCGGCCCATGCGCGCCTGCAGTGTCCTCGTCCTCCGTGCACTCGAAGAGGTATAGCTGATCTGCGTCGAAGAAGCCTCCGGACAGCGCATCCGAGACCCTCAGCCTTGCCTTGACCTCTCCTGCCTCGAGCGGGCCTCCCAGCACCCACTGGTCGCCCTGCTGCGGGACGAAGACCCGCACCGGGCTTGCTCGGGATGCCTCATCCTCAGCTTCCCTCGCCTTCTTCTGGCGGCGGTTCTCCTCCTCCTCCTCCTCCTCCTCCTCCTCCTCCTCCTCCTCCTCCTCCTCCTCCTCCTCCTCCTCCTCTTCGGGGCTCTCATCCCCGTCGCCGTCATCATCGCCACCTCCGCCAGGTCCGCCTCCTCCACGAGCGGCAGCTTCACGCGCCTCACGCTTGCGCGCTTTGTTGCGCTTCCAGCCTCCTCGCTTGCCGCCCCGCTTGTCGCCCCGTTTCTCGTCGCCACCACGCGCGATCATGGTCGGCTCGCCGTCGGTCTCCACCTCCAACTCGTCCTCACTTTGGCGTTCGCCCTTTGAGCTCCCGCCGTCCTCCTCCGCCGCGTCTCTCTCCGGGTAGCCGGTCTTTAAACGACCGCCTCCACGGGGGCCCTTTGAGCCCTCGTCAATCTTGACCTCCATTGAGCTTCTCCATTTCGGGTGGGGTAGGCAGCTCGAGACGTTGCAGCCGCTGCGAAGGGCCCCCAGCCAGCTGGTGTCGTGATTGCAGCTGCATCCGCTCCGATCCTGCTCTGTGCGGCTGGTGATGGTGCTCCTCCTCAGGCTGCCGCACCTCTCGCCGTGCTCGCTGGCGGCCCCGCCCTCGGTCCCAGCGCCCTCTGCTCCACCGGCCGAAGGCCGAGAAGAAGGGGGGGGGTCTTGATCCAGGGCGTCAGGCCTTGCTTTCCAACCTCTCCTCCAAAGCCCGCGCCTCGGCGTCCATCGCCGCAATCTGCTGTTCCAGCTCCTCGGGGGCGGTGCCGGCAGCCGCTGCTTTCAGCGCGGCTGCCCAGGCAGCGTACAGCCGCAGCGCATACTGCCCCGCGTGCTGGGTCCTCCGCATGCCCCGCAGTCCCAGCCCGAAGCCGGCGCTTCCCAGCTCCCCCTTTACTGCAGCGCTGAGCTGGGGGGTGCCGCTGGGGACGCGCCCTTCACCTTCCAGGTTGGGCGGGGCTTGCGTGCTGATGGTGAAGCGGAGCTCGCCCTCGGGGGCGTTCCCGAAGTAGAGGGCCCACTGGTTCTCAGGCAGAGCGGAGTAGTGCCGCTTGGCGCAGAAGTCGATCCTCGCCCAGTGGAAATTGTCCGGGGCGGGCCGCGCGATGAGCTGGTCCACGCGGAGCAGCTTGTCGTCCGGGGGCAGTTTGACAGTGACGCCGTCTTCGCCAAGGCCGTTGCACCCGCTTGCCTCGCCCGACCTGCTGCTGAGGTTGATCAGCTCGCTTGCCTCGGTCTTGCTGAGCCGCATGCGCGTGTCGAGGTTGTAGGCTTCCACTTGGGCGTCCGTCAGGTCGCATGGTAAGCCGCCCTCCAACGTGCGGTGCGCGTGCTTGCCCGTGCACCTCCTGGCCAGGATCAGGGCGTAGGGGTAGAGCCCGAGCGATGCCAGCCACCAGGTTCGCTTCTGATACCGATGCTGGGGCTCGGCCGGAGGTGCGAGTCCCCACTCACACATGTCTATGGCGAGGACTCGGGCTCCAGTCGCGTGCACCAGAGCTCTCATGCAGGGGCGATCCCAAAGCTTGGGGTACCGGCCATCCCGCGCTGAGGACTCGATGAGGAACTCACGTCCTGCCTCGTAGCCCCGCTTCGCCCCTATGCACGCGAACTCCCCGAACATGTTGCCGTCGATCTCGACTTGGCGCTCTCCAGTCCCATCCGGGCACTCGAAGGTTCTCGTCCCTCCTGCTGCCAATTGCCAGGGGCAATGACTCACGCAGGGTGGAGCGAACTGCGGCACGTTGGCCTCGTCGGGGCCCGGAGGCGCGCTGAACTCTTGGTACAGGCGCTCGCGCACCAGCGGGTTGCGGATGTCGAACTGCGGCCTGGGGCCTTTGCCAAGCAGAGGCTGCCCAAAGTATTCGACGGACTCGCTGGTGGCGATGCCCGCGTTCTTCATAGCCTGTGTCCAGCGCCCTGTGCCGGCGAAAATCTCCCGTGTCCTGAGCCCCCGCGCGAACGTGGGTCGCGAGCGCAAAGGCTCCAAGTCCCTGAAGTCGGGGCAGGCCACCTCGGTGAGAAGCTCGACCACGGCGGGTGCACCGCCGGCGGCTCTCCCACGTTGCTGTTGCTGCGCGGCGAGTGCCCTGCAGTGCTGGCACGGTGGAGGTTTGCTGGCCACCACTGGGCTGCCATCCTCCTCGGAGGCGAGGTATGTTTCCCAGCCCATGGTGGGGAGCTCCTTGAGGTCCTTCCCGCTCGTGGCCCAGGTGCGGATCAGCTCGTCTGCCACTCGCCGACCCTCAGCGCCGGACGGGGGATGAAGAACACGCATATGCCCGCGATGGACGATCACGTGGCACTCCTGCTTGGGTTCTCCCGCTGGGAGGACTGTGTCAATATCCAAATGACCCCAATGATCCGCCCGCCATACTCTGAGTACCACCTCCTCCAACGCTTCGCACGGGAAGAGGGCGACGCACCTGAAGTCTTTGTCGTGGTCGCGATGCACCGCATCATGGATGTGCATCCAGACCTCGGCCTCCCTGGAAGATATCCAAGGTGGGGCGTCGGCAAGGCCCGCAGCAGCGTCGGTAGCCTTCTCCAGGAGGTCTCTGCGGATCTCAACGGCCAGGTGCTTCGAGCTGCACCCAGAGCTTGGCTGCCGCCAGGTGGAGTGGGAGGCACTGGCGCTCCTCCGAAACACCAGCGGGCACGTGCAGACGCTTCGCGACGCACTCGTCGAGGGGCAGCTGGTCCTGATAGTCAAGGTAGTGCCATGTCTGGCCCTGCACCGTGACGGAGCCCTGTCCCACCGACTTCTCAGCATTCCACCGCACTGGTGTTATGATGACGTCTGGGTCAGCCCCCAGGTTGCCAGCCTTCGCCCCGATGCGGTCCAGGAGCTCGCTAGCCTCGGCAGCCAGGGTGGGCCCGCCGTGGCGCGTCGCCTCAAGGAGTACCTGCTCGACTGAGAGCTCTTCCTCGCGCCCTCGGGCGCAGGCAAGGCGAGCCAGGACATGCGACCGCATGTAGTCGCTGGCGTGGCTCACGGAGTCGAGCACCCCGCTCTCTTGGACGGCCTCGAGCAGCTTTCGCTGGGTCAGGGCTCCCTCGTCTGCGCAGGCACTCGTCCCAACCAGGGCCGGGCTGTCGGCGCGCGGGTCCTCCAACCAGGTAGCGTCGGGTCCCTGGGCGGCCTCGCGGAGCTCCGACTCGAGCTCGGTGCACTGAACCTCGGCGTACTCGTCGGGCGGCGCCCAGCCTGTCTTGGTCGTTTGGCTCTCCGCCGCCCCCGCGCCTGCAGCCCGTTTGCCGTCAGCTTCGGTCTTAGCTTGGGCCCGCAGCTCCGCGATCCGCCCGTTGACCGAAGCTGGGTCGATCTTGGCGGCGTTGCGGAGCCCGCCTCGCCTGAGCAGCTGACGCTGCACGGTCCAGTGCACGTCCTTCAGGCCCTTGATGAGCTCATGCGAATGCGAGCACCCTTGAGCGCCCTTCTTGCAGCCTATCCAGGTCGAATTGTCCCAGCAGAGCGGCTTGCCCTGCTTGTCGCAGGGCGCGTGCCGGACAGAGAGCTCGATCTCCTGTGCGTTCAGCCGCTTGCCCGCAGGGTAGGCGGCGCGTGTGGAGTTGGCCTTCGGCTGGGCCTTGGCCTTGGGCTTCTTCTTGGGGGTGGCTCCTGCTCGTTGTTCCTGCGGCTCCGCAGCTGGTTCGTCTCTCTCTCTCTCTCTCTCTCTCTCTCTCTCTCTCTCTCTCTCTCTCTCTCTCTCTCTCTCTCTCTCTCTCTCTCTCTCTCTCCTCCGACCTCTCCGGCTTTGCCCGGGGCGCCGCGCACCCCATGCATCGAGTCGTTGAGGACGGTCTGGAGGTAGCGCTGCTGCCGGGGACGTACGAATTCCTGGTGATAGCCCGTGGGGGACTCGAGGTCAATGACATTGGGGAAGACGAACGCCGGGCGCTCGTCCGCCCTGGGAGCGAAAGCCACCATCTTGAGATCCTCCTTCCTGGGGTTGTCTGTCTGCAACACGCGTAGGAGGCCTCGCTTCTTCTCTCGAAGTCGTTCACGCCAGGTCGCCCACAGCTCCTCCCACAGCTCGTAGACGAACTTGGGCGGGAAAGCGTGGTCGTCCTACTCCCGCGCGAGGGTCTCCAGGCAGTCCAGACGCTCTTTGATATGCTCTCGTCCGAAGACGAGCCCGAAGAACTTGGTCATGTTCTGGGCCTGCCGCTTCCATTGGTCAAAGACCACGGGGGCCCTGGGCCTGGGTTCCAGCTTAGTGTCGTGCGGTGCGCTGTACTTGTTGAACGCGATCGTCTTGCACGTCGGGAAGTCCGCGACGGAGGCTGACCGCGGAGCCAAGTTGTCCAGGCCGCTGCCGCCGAAGCTGAGCGAGGCGCAGGCCATCGCGATCCGGTTGGACACTGTCGTGGGCGTCTCGACGGCGAGCATCAAGGCCTTGTTCTGCTCACAGCTCCGGCGCAGAGCATAGAACAGCTCGCGCCCAAGGACCTCGTCGCAGACCTCCACTGCCAGCTGGCCACATCCGCGCGCCAAGTAGACGTCCAACTCCTCTGCTCTCCCCAGTGCAGCCACCGTCCCTCGCTGGGCTGCCTTGTCACCCTGGCGGGCACTGGCGACCCCTTCCAAGGCGTGGAGCATCCGCGCGGTGTTCGCGTCCATGGGTGCTCCGGAGTGTGTGAGGCCGAACGGGTCGCTGCCTCCGCCCTCCTCTGGGGCTCCTGCGGCATAGCGCGCTGGAACTGCGGTCAGACCTGGGGGTAGGCCCAAGTCGCTGATGTGCTGGTCGTAGCGGAACAGGGCCCCGATGTTCGGAGCCTGTGGGCGGACGACCGGGGCCAGCCCAGCCGCGGTAGCTGGGAGGCCGGCGCCCCGCGGCCCGAAGGCGAAAGCTGGCGTGGCTGCTGCTGGCGAGGGAGGCGGCCGCGCTTCGAACAGGGGCGCGCTGTCGGCCTGGATGGCCGGCGGCCCCTGCGAGCGGTGGCGCTCGGGCGGGAGCCTGAGGAGACCCTGAAGGCTGCTCGGCGCCGCCTCTGGGGTCTGAGGTCGTGAGGGCACCTGCTGGAGCGCCTCCCAACTACCGATGTGCCCATCGAGCCGCGCGAGCTCCTCTGGCTCGGTCGTCTGCTGCTTGAGGTGCTGGGCGTAGCGGACAAGGTCAGCGAGCACTTGCTGGGCCTCCTCGTCGAAGCCGGCGGCCACACTCTGCACCGCCGCCGCGTCGCTCGACCCGCGAGCCTTCTCCTCCAAGTAGCATGCCATCACGTCCCCACCGTCGCCCCCTTGATAGCTCTCTCCTGATACTGGTGCTTCAGAGCTCGCTGCCCGCCCGCCCTCGGCGGACGGGGAGCGTGAGCCACGGCGCGTGGACCCCGCTGGTGGCCTGGGCGAGCTGCTGCGGTCAAGCCGCTGCCAGTGGCTGCGCAGCTTAGCGTCCGCCCCTGTAGTTCTCGCTTCGAAGCTCGGACTGGGCGCCACGCCTCCCTCGGGGTGCCACCTGACCAAGCTGGCCACCTTCTCACGGAGCAGCCGCCAGCGAGACTCGCTGAGCGGCCCGGCTCGCCCGCCCACGGGGAGCCCGTGCCACGCCGCCAGCTTATGCCAGACTTTCTCGGGTACGTTGGTCGCCGAGACGCTGATGCCGAGCTCCTCGCAGCCCAGGGGCGCGTGGTGGAGCATCTCCTCGATGAACCCTGCTGGCAGCCGCCCTGAGGGCCCTGGGGCAGGCGCACGGATGACGCCGTCAGGCTTCACGAGAAAACGGATGGTTGCGCCAGTCGGGTCCTCCACCTCGAGAGCCATGGCGCCGTCGAGGTAGTCAGCCACTGCGCTGGCCGCAGCGGCGTCGGCCGCCCTCCCTCTGAAAATCATCCACTGCGCTCCTTCTGGCCACTGTGCCCTCGCCCGAACGATGAAGTGTCGCCCGAGGGGCATGGGCGGCGGCGTGGGCGGCTTGGGGAGCTCTGGAACCGGCGGCGCCTCGAAGCGCACGCTCGGTGGCCCAGCCGGCGCAGGGACAGGGTCGCCCGGGCTGGCGGGCGCCTCTGGCGCAGAGACCGCCGGAGTGGAGCGCTCTGGTGTGCGACTCCGGGCTGGTGCCGCGGCGGCACGCTCGGGCGCGCGGCTCCGCGGAGCGGGGCTCCTCCGGGCTCGACGCCGCAGGCCCGCGAGGAACCCGACGCCCGTGGGGTTGTCGTAGAGCGCTTTGGCGGCGTCGCCTCCGAGGTGCTGCAGGCAGAGTGGGGCCCCCGAGGCCATGCCCACCGCCTCGCGGAAGCACGTCACCTGGGAGCACTTCTCGCCATAGCGCAGGACCATGTAGATCTGCCTGTGATGCTCGCAGAGGCAGGCTGTCGCGTTCCCCTCGCTGGGAAGTGCGAGGTCTGAAGCTCGGCCATCCTCCGCCAACAGCACGGTCGGATCGCCGCGTGCGGCGCCCCGACAGCCCTCGGGCGCCAGTGGGCGCATCTTGCCCTTGATCATGAGCCCCACCTTCACCGCCTCGCAAGGGTTATCCTCGGCGTCTACCTCGGACTCGGACTCCTGGTCAAGCAACCTTGCCACATATCCCTGCATGCCAGGCTCCGCGTCGCCAGTCCTGTGACGGCGGCGTCGCCGGCGGCAGATGCACGCCCCGCAGCACGAAAGCCATGAGAGGACGTACAGCAGCAGCTTGTAGACGAGGCCCAACCACCTCCAGAGCCAGACGAAGATCCGGCAAGGCGTGAACTTTGAATAGTCGCCGAGGTCCACACTAGCTTCGTTGTCGAGGGCGGCATACTCCTGGCAGTGCAGCTCTTTCTCGCGCCCCTTGCATCCTGTACAGCTGGTGGAGCGACATAGGTGGAGCCAGCGCGGATCGCGCTGCTCCAGCTCGCGCCTGAAGCCCTTGTCGCTCGCGCCCTTCACGGAATCATGCTCAACCCACAATCCTTGGCGATTGATGCGCTCCGGGGACTTCATGTTGAGCTTGAGTCGCGCGACCCGGTAGTCGACCCTGATCAGGAGATCGTTCTGGCCGCTCTTGGAGCCCCTGCCCTCCTTGATGCTCTTGCGGCACCAGTCGGTCGTCGGATCTGCGCCCACGGCTGGGCCGTGCCACGCCACGTCGGCGAGGGGCGGCACCGCCGGCGGGACCAGCTTGCCAAGCTTAGCCTCGCCAGGCGTCTTGCGCCTCGGGCAGGGGCAGCACGCCAGCACCCGGCCGCATGTCCAGGCTGCCCAGCTGCAGGGTGCGAAGAGCGTCCTGAGGCTGTGGGCCAGGAGCGCGATCACGCCGGTGCCGAAGAGGATCGCCACGATCCCGGTAATCAACGGCCACGCGGAGCCGAACAGGTAGAGGCCCACCTGGTCGGCCATGCACAGCACCCAGCCGCCGTCGGAGCTCAGCCAACCGCCTGCCTCGCGAGT
>CAUYUJ010014213.1:168272-260772 GCA_963575745.1 Prorocentrum cordatum
TACATCCGTTGATAGCAGTGTCTCGCTTGGACCTACATCCATTGATCGCAGTGTCTCCTTTAGACCTCAACGCATTTATACAAAGGGCTCATTTGGAGATACTGTTATCGAAAGCAGTGAGTCGTTCGAAGTACATCCGTTGAAAGCATTGTCTCGTTTGGAGCTAAATCTATTGAGAGCAGGATCTCGTTTGGAGATACAGTTTTCGAAAGCAGTGAGTGTTCAGAATCTACATGCATTCATAGAAGTGTCTCTTTCGGGGATACAGCCGGTGATAGCAGTGCTTCGTTTGGACCTGCATCCATTGATAGCAGTGTCTCGTTTAGACCTCAATGCATTTATACAAAGGTCTCACTTGGAGATACAGTTATCGAAAGCAGTGAGTCGGTCGAAGTACATCCGTTGATAGCATTGTCTCGTTTGGAGCTAGATCTATTGAGAGCAGGGTCTCGTTCGGACATACAGTGTTCGAAAGCAGTGAGTGCTTAGAATCTACACGCAGTCAGAGAAGTGTCTCTTTCGGATATACATCCGTTGATAGCAGTGTCTCGTTTGGACCTGCATCCATTGATCGCAGTGTCTCGTTTAGACCTCAATGCATTTATACAAAGGTATCATGTGGAGATACAGTTATCGAAAGCAGTGAGTCGTTCCAAGTACATCCGTTGATCGCAGTGTCTCGTTTGGAGCTAAACATATTGAGAGCAGGGTCTCGTTTGGAGATACAGTTTTCGAAAGCAGTGAGTGTTCAGAATCTACATGCATTCATAGAAGTGTCTCTTTCGGAGATAAATCCATTGATCGCAGTGCGTCCTTTGGGGCGCAATCCATTGATGGCACTGTCTTGTTTGGAGATACAGCTTTCGAAAGCTGTGAGTCGTTTGAAGCTAAACCCATTGATAGCAGTGTCTCGTTCGGAGATGGGCTAGTTGATAGCAGTGTCTCGTTTGTGCTACTCTTGTTATTCGTGTTTCTACTGCTCCTCCTATTGCTCCCATTACTACTACTCGTTCTCTACAACCGCTACAACTACCACTTCACTCCTACCACTACTACCACCACTACTACTTCTACTACTACTATTACTACTAGTACTACGACTACTACCACTGCTACTACTACTACTACTACTACTACTACTACTACTACTACCACTACTTACTACTATACTTACTACCTACTATTACTAACATACTACTACTACTACCACTACGGACTTACTACTTACTACTACTACGACTACTACTTAATACTACTACTACTACTACTACTACTACTACTCTAACTCCTACTTACTACTACTACTATATTACTACTACTACTACTACTTATACTACTTACTACTATACTACTACTACTACTACTACTACTACTACTATATACTACTACTATATACTACTACTACTACTACTACTACTACTACTACTACTACTACTACTACTACTACTACTACTACTACTACTACTACTACTACTACTAACTACTACTACTACTACTACTACTACTACTACTGTTACTCTTACTGTTGCTGCTGCTGTTGCTGCTGCTGGTTTGGGAATGGCTATTGCAACTACTGGCAGTGCCACTGCGACTGCGACTGCGACTGACGTTGCCACTGCGACTGCCATTGCGAATGCGAATGCGACTGCCAGAACACCAGAATTCTACATCAGGAATCCTACATAACTATCAAAGGCAATGCTTCCAGCTATGCTTCTACACATCGCTGTTAGGTTGCTTTGCCGGGATAGTTCGTTTTTCCCCAAACAGCTTGCTGAACGGGGTGCTGTTGTGATAGAAGCTAACTCCGGCCGAGGGAAGGCGGAGCAGAGACATTTTCACACACATTTGATGGTTTTGGCCGTTTCGCTTGAGATATCCTCACAACTCTCGTTTCTGAGTTGGCCGGGATTGGCCGTTTCGCCTGAGACATCCTCGTAGAGTTGCGCTCCGGGACGCCGCGCGAGAGGTGGTCCGGGCCGTTTCGCTTGAGACATCCTCGAAACTCTGAGCCCCGAGGTGCCGTGCGAGAGGTGGTCCGGGCCGTTTCGCCTAGGACATCCTCGAAACTCGGAACTCTGCGATGCCTTGCGCGAGGTGGTCCGGCCCGTTTCGCTTTGGACATCGCGAAAACTCATGACTTCGGAGGTCGTGGGGAGAGTTGTGGGTCCATGCCCGTTTCGCCTTGAGACATCCCAAACTTTCTGAGCTCTGAGATGCCCTGCGCGAGGTGGTCCGGCCCGTCTCGCCTGAGACACCCTTGCAACTCTGAGCTCTGAGATGCCGTGCGCAAGGTGGTCTGGCCTGTTTCGCACAAGACATTCTCGCAACTCTGAGCTCTCAGATGCTGCGCAAGAGGTGGTCCAGCCTGGGGGCCCAGAAGACCACATGTTACATATTCTCCCTGGGACCCTGCGAGCCTCAGGAGGCCCCAGAGAGGTCCAGGAGGCCGCAGGACGCCCGGGACAGGCCCCAGGGGCCCCCAGGAGATTCCTAGGAGGCTCCCAGGAGGCCCCAGGAGGCCGCCTATCAGAACGTGCCAAGTTAATACACATCCGCTGTCGATTCGTTGATTTTTCCTGCTCTTGTGCCCACCGGGCCCAAGCGGCCACAGGTTAGATATTCCCCCCTGGGAGCCCCAAGAGGCTTCAGGAAACTTCAGGTGGAGTTCAGGAGGCCACAGGAGGCGCAGGAGGAAGCTCCAGGAGGTTCCCAGGAGGCCCCAAGAGGCACCAGGAGGCCGCAGGACGCCCAGGACAGGCCCCAGGGGTCTCCAGGAGATTGCCAGGAGGCTCCCAGGAGGCCCCAGGAGGCCGCCTATCATAACGTGTCAAGTTAATACACATCCGGTGCCGATTCGTTGATTTTTCCTGCTCTTGTGACCCCCCCCTCCACTTGGTAGCGTCCAAAACCCGGAGAGCGAAGAGAATCTCGGGGACGGGAAATCTTTTCTGGAGAGCCTTGGGAGCCCCCCTGGGGCGCGGCGGAACCGCTGCCAGAAACGCTTCCATGCGTGCCTGCACGCATGCAGGCACGCGTGGAAGCTTGCCGGAAGCTCTCCCGGACACGTTGCCGGGTCGAACGAACTGCTGCGGGGATTCTGGAGCGCCGCGGAGGAGCTCCTGGCGGGCACCACCACCGTCCGGCTTCTAATCTTAAACCCTTTAGCTCTCAGCGAGCTCTCCGGGAATTTGGAGAGGCCCAAACGGCCACAGGTTAGATATCCCCCCTGGGAGCCCCAAGAGGCTTCAGGAAACCCCAGGTGGAGTTCACGAGGCCACAGGAGGCCCAGGAGGAAGCTCCAGGAGGTCCCCAGGAGGCACCAGGAGGCCCCCGCAACTCGGAGCTCTGAGACGCCGCGCTCGAGGTGGTCCGGCCCGTTTCGCCTGAGCCTTCCTCGCAGCACGTTTCGCCCGAGACATCGTCGCAACTCTGGGGTCCGAGATGCCGCGCGCGAGGTGGTCCAGTCCGTTACGCTGGAGAGATCCTCGCAACTCTAGGCTCCGAGATGCCGTTCGGGATGAAGAGGAGGTGGAGGAGGAGGAGGAGGAGGAGGAGGAGGAGGAGGAGGAGGTGGAGGCGGATGATGTGCATGAGGGAGCAGGCAGGAGGAGGGGGAGGCCCCAGAGAGCTCCAGGAGGCCGCTGGACGCCCAGGACAGGCCCCAGGGGTCTCCAGGAGATTCCTAGGAGGCTCCCAGGAGGCCCCAGGAGGCCGCCTATCAGAACGTGCCAAGTTAATACACATCCGGTGTCGATTCGTTGATTTTTCCTGCTCTTGTGCCCCCCCTCCATTTGGAGAGGCCCAAACGGCCACAGGTTTGATATCCACCCTGGGAGCCCCAAGAGGCTTCAGGAAACCCCAGGTGGAGTTCAGGAGGCCACAGGAGGCCCAGGAGGAAGCCCCAGGAGGTCCCCAGGAGGCCCCAGGAGGCCCCAGGAGGCCCCCGCAACTCGGAGCTCTGAGACGCCGCGCTCGAGGTGGTCCGGCCCGTTTCGCCCGAGACTTCCTCGCGCCACATTTCCCCGAGACATCGTCGCAATTCTGGGGTCCGAGATGCCGCGCGCGAGGTGGTCCAGCCCGTTGCGCTGGAGACATCCTCGCAACTCTAGGCTCCGAGATGCCGTTCGGGATGAAGAGGAGGTCGAGGAGGAGGAGGAGGAGGAGGAGGAGGAGGAGGAGAAGGAGAAGGAGATGGAAGGGAGAAGGAGGAGGCGGATGATGTGCATGAGGGATCAGGCAGGAGGAGGGGGAGGAGGAGGAGGAGGAGGAGGAGGAGGAGGAGGGAGAAGGAAAGGAGTTGCAGGAGAGGACCTAACGGGAAGCGAGTGCGATGTGGACTTGTCAAAACGTGTGCGAAAGATTGTCCGGCCCGTTTCGTTTGAGACATCCTTCCAATACTGAGCTCCAAGATGTCGCTCGCGAGGTGGTCCGGCCCGTTTCGATTGAGCCATCCTCGAAATGCGAGGCTCGAAGATGTTGCGCGCGAGATGGTCTGGCCCATTCTGCCTGAGACGTTTCGTAGCACAGGAGCTCCAATCACAACCTCTCTCATTCCTTCTCCCGCCTCCCTCTTCCCACTTCCCGCCTGGTTCCTCTTCCCTCCTTCCTCCTCCCGCCTCCCGCCTCCCGCTGCTGCGCCTCTGCCTCCGCCTCCCCGTCCCCGCCGTCGTCGTTTCTGCCGCCTCAGCATCCGTCATGCGCGCACTGCCTTCCGCCCTCCCCAGACATCCGACGTCACGATTTTTCTTTTGAGACGTGCGCCGCGTACCTCTCGATATCAT
Source organism: Prorocentrum cordatum (assembly GCA_963575745.1). NCBI lineage: Eukaryota > Dinophyceae > Prorocentrales > Prorocentraceae > Prorocentrum > Prorocentrum cordatum. The sequence continues at coordinate 173,057 of CAUYUJ010014213.1, forward strand.
CCCCGAGGGAACCATCACGACATGCCCCCTCGCTTCCGCGCCCTCCCCCGCTTCCTCTCAAAGTTGCTTATGAGTTCCTCGTGAAGTTTGCTTCTTAAAGTTGCCCGCGACCCGACAGCTTACTCGTCGACCAGGTGCGACCTGGGACATCCTCGCAACTCTGGGCTCCGAGACAGGGTTCCCCAAACAGGATTTCTATATACCTTTTAGCGACGTCTCAAAACGTGCCGGAGGAGGAGGAGGAGGAGGAGGATGAGGAGGATGAGGAGGAGGAGGGAGCAGGCATGAGGAGGAGGAGGAGGACGAGAAGGAGGAGGAGGAGGAGGAGGAGGAGGAGGAGGAGGGATTAGGAATGGAGTTGCATGAGAGGGCTTAACGGGAGTCGAGAGGTAGAACGGCCCGTTTCGCTTGGGGCATCCTTTCAATACTGAGTTCCGAGATGCCGCACGCGAGGTGGTCCAGCCCGTTTCTCCCGAGCCAGGCGTCTCAGCCTGGCCGGGAGAAACGGGCGCAAGGTGGTCCGGCCCGTTTCGCACAAGACATTCTCGCAACTCTGAGCTCTCAGATGCTGCGCAAGAGGTGGTCCAGCCTGGGGACCCAGAAGACCACATGTTACATATCCTCCCTGGGACCCAGGGAGCCCCAGGAGGCCCCAGAGAGCTCCAGGAGGCCGCAGGACGCCCAGGACAGGCCCCAGGGGACCCCAGGAGATTCCCAGGAGGCTCCCAGGAGGCCCCAGGAGGCCCCCTATCAGAACGTGTCAAGCTAATAAACATTCGGTGTCGATTCGTTGATTTTTCCTGCTCTTGTGGCCCCCTCCCCATTTTTGGGGGCCCCGACGGCCACATGTTAGATATCCCCCCCTGGGAGCCCCAAGAGGCTTCAGGAAGCCCCAGGTGGGGTCCAGGAGGCCACAGGAGGCCCAGGAGGAAGCCCCAGAAGGTCACCAGGAGGTCCCAGGAGGCCCCAGGAGGCCCCCGCAACTCGGAGCTCTGAGACGCCGCGCTCCGAGCCGGTCAGGGGCCGGGCCCGTTTTCGCTTGAGACTTTTTTTTCCTTTTTCCACGCAGCACGTTTTCACGCCGAGAATAATCGCGATAATCGTCCTCGGCATCGTCGGCAACTTTACTCTCTGGGGTTCCCCGAAAAATACTGGATGTGCCCGCGTGCGAGAGGGTGGTCCAACAGCGAGGCCCGTTAAAACCGAACGAAAAAAACGACAACACAACCGAAAACCATAAAAAACAAAAAAAAGAAAAAGTTAAATAACAAACGATTAAAACAACGCGCGGGACGCGATACGCCCGTTTAACGTCACGACGAAGAAAACGAAAAACTAATTAATCCCAAAAACTTTACGATTACGTACGAGCCTGAGGACAAAAAAATAATAAGACAAAAAAATCCTCGCAACTAACTCTAACATCTGGGGCTCCGAGATGCCGTTCGGGATGAAGAGGAGGTGGAGGAGGAGGAGGAGGATGAGGAGGAGGAGGAGGCATGTTTAACATGCCATGCTAGCCCGCACTGGACGGGCACGCAATCGACCTTGGAAACCGCGGTGGGTCTAAAAATCCTGTTTGGGGATACTGCACTCCGGCTATAATTTTATATATTAAAAATGTTCCCAGGCATCCTGTGGTGCTGGGTCCTCGTTTTGAAGAGACAGCGCCCCGCGTTAACTCCTCCTCCTCGCCCCTCCTCCCCATCATCATCATCATCATCATCATCATCATCATCATCATCATCATCATCATCATCATCATCATCATCATCATCATCATCATCATCATCATCATCATCATCATCATCATCATCATCATCATCATCATCAATCATCAACCATCATCATCATCATCATCACGATCCTCTCCTCATCCCATCCCCATCCTCATCCTCTCCTCATCCTCCTCCTCATGCCTATCCTCAGCCTCATCCTCAGCATCTCCTCATCCTCATCCTCCTCATTCCCTGCATCATCCTCCACCATCCATCATCATCATCATCATCAGCACCATCATCATCATCCTCATCATCATCAGCCATCGATCACATCATCAATCACTTCCATCATCATCATCAGCATCTTCATCATCATCATCATCATACATCATCCAATCGCCATCACCGTCATGGCGTCGGCAGCACCCCTTTCGGTACACACACACAACCCCTCGCACGTATTCGGTGGCCCCTTAGGGAGCTCAACCGACCCGGCCTCCTGTGGGGTGGCCCCGCATGCGCCCCGGGGCCCCCACCAACCCATCAGACAGCGTTTCGTGGTCCCATAGCGAGCTCCACCGAAGGCCCCAGTGGGGGTGCCCGCATGCGTCCGCCACACTCAGCACAGCGTTTCGTGGCCCCATAAGGAGCTCCACCGAGGGCCCCAGTGGGGGTGCCCGCATGCGTCCGCCACACTCAACACAGCGTTTCGTGGTCCCATAGGGAGCTCCACCGAAGGCCCCAGTGGGGGTGCCCGCATGCGTCCGCCACACCCAGCCTCATAGGAAGCTCCACCGAAGGCCCCAGTGGGGGTTGCCCGCATGCGTGTCCCGCCACTCCCAGCACTGCGTTTCGGCGTCCCATGGGGGAAGCTCCACCGAAGGCCCCAGCGGGGGTGCCCGCATGCGTCCGCCACACCCAAAACAGCGTTTCGTGGCCCCATAGGGAGCTCCACCGTGGGGGTGCCCGCATGCGTCCGCCACACCCAGCACAGCGTTTCGTGGCCCCATAAGGAGCTCCACCGAGAGCCCCAGTGGGGGTGCCCGCATGCGTCCGCCACACCCAGCACAGCGTTTCGTGGCCCCATAGGGAGTTCCACCGAAGGCCCCAGTGGGGGTGCCCGCATGCGTCCGCCACACCCAGCACTGCGTTTCGTGGCCCCATGGGGAGCTCCACCGAAGGCCTCAGTTGGGGTGCCCGCATGCGGATATCCCCTCAAGCAGCACTGGTAAACTAAAACCTCTTGAGCCTAGTAGGCGAGGGCTCAAGAGGGGAGGAACAAGGGACGGACGCGGCCTCAGATGATGACGACGACCTTTTTGCCAAAGGGGCAGTGCTGCACCTCTGTGCCGGCGCCCGGCGCTCCACGCGCCGGCGCCCGTCTTCGGCCACGCGTAGCGGGCCACGCCGCCGCCGAGGCACCCCAGCGCCTCGGCGGCACTGTAAAAGACCAGAACAGGGCGGGTAGGGAGCCCTGAGGGGCTCCCAGGGTGGGCCAGCTTGGCCTTTGAAAAGGCTTGAGCCGCCAAGCGGCGGTGAAGAGAGAGGGAGCGAGAAAGGGCAAGCAAAGAGGCAAGGGCAGGAGCAAGGGAACCGCAAGTGGAAGCCCGCGCCAGTTCGGGAAGCGGGGAGATCCATCAGTTTTACCAAACATCCTAGATATCCCCTCAGGCAGCACTGGTAAACTAAAACCTCTTGAGCCTAGTAGGCGAGGGCTCAAGAGGGGAGGAACAAGGGACGGACGCGGCCTCAGATGATGACGACGACCTTTTTGCCAAAGGGGCAGTGCTGCACCTCTGTGCCGGCGCCCGGCGCTCCACGCGCCGGCGCCCGTCTTCGGCCACGCGTAGCGGGCCACGCCGCCATCCTCCTCCTGCGCGCGCACCACCACGCCGAACTGGCTGTAGTGTGTCGCGTAGTCGCCGATCTTGTCGGCGTAGAACTCAACAGTCCCGGCATCTGCGGCACGCTGCCGCGTCTGCCCAGCAAGGTGGGCCCGCAGGCGCAGGGCGGCACGCCGCCGGCGCCTGCGGTGGTTCTTCGTGCGCCCTAGGCGGCAGCCCTGGCTGGGCTGGCCGCCGGCGCCCCCTCGTAGCCGCCACCGCCGTCCCCCATGACGGCACTGCCGGTTGCCGGGCCGGCGCGGCGCTCTTGCCCTCAGGCGCCAGCTGCCGCCGCACCGCGCCCAGCTGCTCGCAAGCGCATAGCTGAGCGCGAGCGCCAGGCTGAGCTCAGCCGGCGTCGCGCGGCCGCTCGCACGGCGGGTGCCGGCGGCGGTGGTTCCTCATGCGCCCTGCGCGGCCGCCCTAGCTGGGCTAGCCGCCGGCGCCCCTCGTAGCCGCCACTGCCGTCCCCATGACGGCACTGCCGGGCGCCAGGCCGGCGCGGCTCTCTGCCCACGGGCAGCAGCGGCCGCTGCTCGCGCCCAGCTTGTCGCAAGTGCAAAGTTGACCACGAGCGCCAGGCTGAACTCAGCCGGCGCCGCGCGGCCGCCCGCGCGGCGGTTGCCGGCGGCGGCCCTCCGCTGCCCGCTCGGCCGTTGGCCCGCGGCAGCCCCGCACCTCAGTCACGATGCGGCCTCTGCTCTCCTCCCCGGGGCCATTCTGGCGACCCGCGGTGCCCTGACGGGGCCACTTCCCGCGTCACCTCGCTGGCCCAGCGGAAGCCCTGGGTCTGGTGCACGTACCTCGCGCCGTTGTAGTGCACCGGGCCCATCACTCCTGCGTCGCAGTGCGTCCTCTGCGGCTGCTTGGGAAGCTTGGGCGCCTTAGGCGTCGGCTGCACTGTGGCCTGCTGTGCTTCTGGCTCCGGCATCTTCTCGTTCTTCTCGGCCATCCTGCAGCAGCAGCAGCAGAGCACCCCGATGCCCGCCGCAAGCAGCACTGTGATCGTGGCCACCACTTTCAGCGCCGTCTCCACCGGGAAGACGATCGCCACCGTGCCCATCTGCGGCTCCCAGCGAAGCGTGACCCCCTGGCCCTGCCGTCGGCTGCTGCCACTTCCTGGCTCTGTATCTCCCCAGCTGCCGTTGTGAGCGCCGTCACCCCCAGCGTTGCGCACAGCATGCCTGCGCGGGGGTTGCGGGCTCTGCGGTTCCTGCCGCGCCCGCTGGCCGCCCATCCGCTCCTTCGCTGCTGCCTGTGCTGCCAAGCAGCGCCTAGCAGCACCGCTGCTAGCAGCACCCCCGCTGTCATCGCCCACGCCCCCAAGCCGACCGGGAGCGCGAAGATCAGCAGGTTCTGGCTCTCCGCTGGGTCGACCTTGATCACGTAGCCGTCTGCGCCGCCAGCCGTGGCGGCGAGCGTCGTCACGGCCGGCGCTGCTCCGGGCCACAGCGGGGTCGGGCTCTTGCCCGCGCGGCGCCCGCCTTCGGCCGCGTGGGCTGGCGGCGCCGTGAGCTCGGACGTGTCTGTCGCCATGTCGGTCGAGATGCCGCGCATGGGCTCGTGGCTCTCCCACAGGTGCCCGTGGAAGCTGTCGGAGGCCCAGCGCCCGAAGCGCTCGACGCGCTGCAGGTCGTCCACGGCGTGGTACATCGCCGTCGCGCCTCCGATGCGGAGGCTGTGCGAGCCGATCTCCTCCTTCCTCAGCCCGGCGGCCAGCCCCGCGATCGTCGGGTAGTGTTGCACCTCCTCGCGGCGGATGGGTGCCCCGCTCGCCCAGCGGAAGAGCGGGGGCTCCTCCTCACTCCCTCGCAGCCTCTGCGGGTAGTGCTGCTCCAGCTGGCGGAGGGCAGCCACGGGGCACAGCGACGTGCCTGTCTGATACTGATTCCTTACGCACCCCACATTGTACTGGTCCGTCTTTGAAGAGGTGATGTGGAGCACCACCTCCACCGCGTCCTTGAAGGGGCAGGGCTGGTTGTTGCCGTCGCGGCCCGTGGTGTCCACGCCGCGCGCGACGCGCTCTCGGCCCCATGTCTTCCCAGGCTGGATCAGGTACTCTGACGCCCTCAACATGAAGAAGAAGGCCACCGCCACGGCGGCCCACAAGACCGCGGTGTCCGTCTCGGGGAGGCCCGTCTTGTCCCTCAAGAAGCCTTGGAGCCGCAGGAGCATGCGCGGTGTCACGGGCCGCTTCCGCCCGCTCGGCCCTTGGCCTCTCCTGAGGCCGGCGAGCGTGGACCAGAGGCGGCCTCGGTGGAGTAGAGGGTCTGGGTATCCGACCACGAGGTGGGCGAAGCGCACCGCGAACAACTTCTGTTTGATCGTGCCTTCCGTGCGCTTCAGCACCTTGGCCAGCGCGACGACGAAGCCCAGCAGTGCCTCCTCGTTGGCGTGGCGTTCCTCGCGATCGCGTCCCTCCAGCCAGGGCGACTCTCCCTGGGCTGCCCTGAAGCCCTGCCACAGTCGCCAGCCGGTCTCGTAGCCGGCGCGGGTCCCCTCGGACAGCCGTAGCATCAGTGCCTCGCGCTTCTGCTCCTCGATCCACCCGCCGTAGTCCTCCCCTCCCAGGGTCGGGTGGTCCGGCAGGGCGATGGCGGCCCGAGCCCGGCCCAGCGCGACCGGCTTGACCAACTCCTGTGTCTCCACCTTCTTGCCCCGGTTGGGGCTCCGCTTCCGCCGCTTCTTGAGTGTGCTGACGGCTGCGTTCAGGCCCACCTCCTTGGCATCAGGAGGGGGCTCGGGGCCCCGCACGAGGTCCTCCTCGATTGCCTTGAAGCGGACGCCTTGGCTCTTGCGCCTCGCCTTGTGGGTGTCGTCGCTCAGCACCCCTGCGTGCTGGTTGTCCTCGGTGGCTTCGGCCTTCGCCCGGAGCTCGCCCCGTGCCCAAGCCCTGAGCCGCCGCCGGGTCGTCTCCCAGGCGGCCGACTCCGCGGGGTCGCGGCAGCCGCCCGCCCGCTGGGTGGTCTGCAACGGCGCGTCCGCCGTGACGCCCAGGACGGCTCTCGCCGTCTCGGGTGGCAAGGCCCTCGCTGCTTCTCGCATCAAGGTGGCCTCAGTGTCGCCCTGGGCCCGCCTCCTCGCCCAAGCTGCCTCGTCGCCCCCCTGCACGATCCAGACCTCCTCAGGCGACAGTGCCCTGATGCGCCCGCCGCCGCTCCCTGGGACGTGGATCAACGTTCCTCCCGGTCCGCCCGGGCCCTCTGTGGGCCAGCGAACCGTGCCGATCGGGCCGTCGATTGAGCAGACCAGGTGCTTCGTGCCAGCGAGCCTGATGTGGCCGATGCCCTTGGGCAGCATGGGGTCGGAACCTCCTCGAGCTGCTGGGTCCCAGGTGACGTTCCCCTCGTCGTCGAGCCAGTGGTGATCGCCTTCGCTGAGCTTGTCCTTCAGCGCGTGCTTCACCCCGTGGGGACAGCGGCTCGCTGGCGGCATACGCATGCCCGCCAGGCTAGCGCCTGCTGGTCCCCGGCCCGCCACGAGCAAGCTCCGAGCTCGGGCCGTCATGTCGCCGTAGTGGGTGCAGACGACCTCCAGGTCGTACGTGCGGTATCCCAGCTTGCGCAGCGCCTTGACGACGCGGGTCAGGTCGAGCTTGCCAGGGGCGTCGACCGCGACGATTTGCGGCCTCGCCCGGGTGACTGCGGACACCAGTTACTCGAGTTCGAAGCCCTCCGGGTCCAGGGGCAGCGCGCGCATGATGCAGTCCACCTCCGTTGGGCTGCCCGTCGTCAGCTCACCACCTAGCTGCTCTCAGGCGCGCCCGTACGTCCCCAGTGGGCTCCCGAGCTCCAGTCCCCGGCGCCCTTTGAGGGCGAGGCTGCGCGGCACTGCTGCTGGAGTCCTCAGCGCCCGATGGCGGAGCGCTGACTCCGCAATGGGCCCTTCCTCCCCAGGCAATCGCAGGAGGTGCTCCTTCGCCTCGGCCAACATCTTCCCCCACTCCTCGGGCGGCTCGATGCGGGTCCACCCCTTGCGTAGGAGCTCGGAGTGGACCTTCTTGACTTCCTCCCGCGACAGCCAGTCCGCGATGTCGTTGTGGTAAGTGCGGATGTACAGTGCGGTCGTGCTGAACCCGTGGCAAGCCTCTAGGCGCTGAATGAGGCGAATGAGGTGCCTCGCGAGCGGGTGCTTGGGCCGCCTCTAGGAAATCCACGACCGCACAGTCATGTTATCGGTAACGTAGAAGACCAGCTCGCCCTGCCACTCGCCACCCCTTGCGGCGGCCACGGCCACGAACGCGAGCAGCTCAACGATGGCTATAGCCCAGTCCTTCTCGGCCCCCGGGTGGCTCAGCACGTCCTCCAGCTGGCGGAGGAGCGGGGCGGCATCCACGGCCATGTAGTGGGGTGGCACTGATTTGCTGCCGGCCACCGCCCGCCCCCAGTCGATGCTGCCCATGGTCGTCGTGGTGGCGTTGCCTCCAGTCCATCTTGTCCGGGCGGAGGCTCGTCACCTCCTTCACCAGCTCCGGGGCGAACTCGGCATGCTCCAGGCACCAGGCCAAGTACTCCTTGGCCTCAGGGGCTCCAGGGTGGGAGGCCGCCGGCGGCGCTGCTTGGCGCCCGCTCTGGCGTGCCTCCGCTCTGCTCTCGTGGTGCACGCCCTGGCGGACATCCGCCGGCGGCATCTCGGGGCCTCCGCATCTGCGCCCGGGGCCCCTTGGGTCAGGGGCGGAGCTGCGCCCGCGGCCCTCGTCCGGCGGCGACCTCGCTCGCAGTCTACCTCGGGCGGCGGGGGCCATCGTCTCAGACGCGGACGACTCTGAGCCACCGTGCACCTCTCCGGAGGACCTCGCTCTCTCGTGGGGGTTCGCCCCCCCACCTCTCCTGCGGCTGCGGCTGCGGGCGCTGGGAACGCCCTGGCCCTCGTACTCCTCGATGTAGGTCTCCTCGGTCTCGACGTAGATGGGGTCCAGGACCCCTCCCCCGGCATGCTCGTCTCGCGGGATGCCGAGGCTCTTCAGTGTCTCGTGCTCCTCCACGTAGCGCGCCAGGATCTCGCCGAGCTGGCGAGGCTCCGGCGCCAGCGACGGGTCCGTCGGGTCGGCCCCAGGGTATTCTCGCATTAGCACGTCGCTGATCTGCCCGATCCCGTTCAGGTACAAGATGTCCGCGTGCTGGAGGTCGCAACTCTTGCCGCCCCTCCGCGCGTCGTTGAAGGTCCTGACGAAGCGCCGAGCGGCATTGCACTTGTGGACTCCCCCGCGACAGGCTACGCCCGGGTGCGCCTCGGCGGCCCTGCGTCCTGCCTCGTCGGAGGTGGCCCCTGGGTCTTCCTCCGCCTCCGGTGGAGGGGGGGCCTCTGGGGGCTCCTGCGGGCTCTGAGGCCCCGGGGGGGCACTGGCGGCCCTCTGATCCTCGCGCTCCTTCCTGCGCGCCTCACGCTCGAGCCGGGCGGCGCGGCGGGCCTGGACCTCGTTGCGCCTGACCTCCAGCTGCCCGACTGCACGCGCGGCGCTCCGCTCCTGTTCGCAGCCCTCACTCGCTGCGCGAGCGTGGTGCCCCTGGGCCTCGGCGAGCTGCTCCTCCACCCGTCTCAGGGCACCTGAGCTCCTCGAGGTGCCCCCGCTGGACGGGGGGACTGAGCTTGCCCGCGCGCCGCCTGCTGCTGCAGCCACCTCGCTGAATGTTGGCGCTGGCATGCGGCTGCTGCTGGCTGCTGAGCTCGCCGCAGCCCCGCCCGGCCCCGCTGCCGCTGCCGCGGCCGAAGCCCGGTCAGCAATCCTGGCCGTGACCCTCCGCTGACCTGCCTGGGCGGTGGCGCCGGGTGCCGGTTGCTGTTCTCGATTCCACCGTGGGCTCCAGCTGGTCCACTCCTTCGGCGGCTTCAACGTGGCCCACAGCAGCAACTTCTCGCTGGGGCGCACCGCCTCCTCGTCGTCGAGAGGCGGCCCATGCGCGCCTGCAGTGTCCTCGTCCTCCGTGCACTCGAAGAGGTATAGCTGATCTGCGTCGAAGAAGCCTCCGGACAGCGCATCCGAGACCCTCAGCCTTGCCTTGACCTCTCCTGCCTCGAGCGGGCCTCCCAGCACCCACTGGTCGCCCTGCTGCGGGACGAAGACCCGCACCGGGCTTGCTCGGGATGCCTCATCCTCAGCTTCCCTCGCCTTCTTCTGGCGGCGGTTCTCCTCCTCCTCCTCCTCCTCCTCCTCCTCCTCCTCCTCCTCCTCCTCCTCCTCCTCCTCCTCCTCCTCTTCGGGGCTCTCATCCCCGTCGCCGTCATCATCGCCACCTCCGCCAGGTCCGCCTCCTCCACGAGCGGCAGCTTCACGCGCCTCACGCTTGCGCGCTTTGTTGCGCTTCCAGCCTCCTCGCTTGCCGCCCCGCTTGTCGCCCCGTTTCTCGTCGCCACCACGCGCGATCATGGTCGGCTCGCCGTCGGTCTCCACCTCCAACTCGTCCTCACTTTGGCGTTCGCCCTTTGAGCTCCCGCCGTCCTCCTCCGCCGCGTCTCTCTCCGGGTAGCCGGTCTTTAAACGACCGCCTCCACGGGGGCCCTTTGAGCCCTCGTCAATCTTGACCTCCATTGAGCTTCTCCATTTCGGGTGGGGTAGGCAGCTCGAGACGTTGCAGCCGCTGCGAAGGGCCCCCAGCCAGCTGGTGTCGTGATTGCAGCTGCATCCGCTCCGATCCTGCTCTGTGCGGCTGGTGATGGTGCTCCTCCTCAGGCTGCCGCACCTCTCGCCGTGCTCGCTGGCGGCCCCGCCCTCGGTCCCAGCGCCCTCTGCTCCACCGGCCGAAGGCCGAGAAGAAGGGGGGGGGTCTTGATCCAGGGCGTCAGGCCTTGCTTTCCAACCTCTCCTCCAAAGCCCGCGCCTCGGCGTCCATCGCCGCAATCTGCTGTTCCAGCTCCTCGGGGGCGGTGCCGGCAGCCGCTGCTTTCAGCGCGGCTGCCCAGGCAGCGTACAGCCGCAGCGCATACTGCCCCGCGTGCTGGGTCCTCCGCATGCCCCGCAGTCCCAGCCCGAAGCCGGCGCTTCCCAGCTCCCCCTTTACTGCAGCGCTGAGCTGGGGGGTGCCGCTGGGGACGCGCCCTTCACCTTCCAGGTTGGGCGGGGCTTGCGTGCTGATGGTGAAGCGGAGCTCGCCCTCGGGGGCGTTCCCGAAGTAGAGGGCCCACTGGTTCTCAGGCAGAGCGGAGTAGTGCCGCTTGGCGCAGAAGTCGATCCTCGCCCAGTGGAAATTGTCCGGGGCGGGCCGCGCGATGAGCTGGTCCACGCGGAGCAGCTTGTCGTCCGGGGGCAGTTTGACAGTGACGCCGTCTTCGCCAAGGCCGTTGCACCCGCTTGCCTCGCCCGACCTGCTGCTGAGGTTGATCAGCTCGCTTGCCTCGGTCTTGCTGAGCCGCATGCGCGTGTCGAGGTTGTAGGCTTCCACTTGGGCGTCCGTCAGGTCGCATGGTAAGCCGCCCTCCAACGTGCGGTGCGCGTGCTTGCCCGTGCACCTCCTGGCCAGGATCAGGGCGTAGGGGTAGAGCCCGAGCGATGCCAGCCACCAGGTTCGCTTCTGATACCGATGCTGGGGCTCGGCCGGAGGTGCGAGTCCCCACTCACACATGTCTATGGCGAGGACTCGGGCTCCAGTCGCGTGCACCAGAGCTCTCATGCAGGGGCGATCCCAAAGCTTGGGGTACCGGCCATCCCGCGCTGAGGACTCGATGAGGAACTCACGTCCTGCCTCGTAGCCCCGCTTCGCCCCTATGCACGCGAACTCCCCGAACATGTTGCCGTCGATCTCGACTTGGCGCTCTCCAGTCCCATCCGGGCACTCGAAGGTTCTCGTCCCTCCTGCTGCCAATTGCCAGGGGCAATGACTCACGCAGGGTGGAGCGAACTGCGGCACGTTGGCCTCGTCGGGGCCCGGAGGCGCGCTGAACTCTTGGTACAGGCGCTCGCGCACCAGCGGGTTGCGGATGTCGAACTGCGGCCTGGGGCCTTTGCCAAGCAGAGGCTGCCCAAAGTATTCGACGGACTCGCTGGTGGCGATGCCCGCGTTCTTCATAGCCTGTGTCCAGCGCCCTGTGCCGGCGAAAATCTCCCGTGTCCTGAGCCCCCGCGCGAACGTGGGTCGCGAGCGCAAAGGCTCCAAGTCCCTGAAGTCGGGGCAGGCCACCTCGGTGAGAAGCTCGACCACGGCGGGTGCACCGCCGGCGGCTCTCCCACGTTGCTGTTGCTGCGCGGCGAGTGCCCTGCAGTGCTGGCACGGTGGAGGTTTGCTGGCCACCACTGGGCTGCCATCCTCCTCGGAGGCGAGGTATGTTTCCCAGCCCATGGTGGGGAGCTCCTTGAGGTCCTTCCCGCTCGTGGCCCAGGTGCGGATCAGCTCGTCTGCCACTCGCCGACCCTCAGCGCCGGACGGGGGATGAAGAACACGCATATGCCCGCGATGGACGATCACGTGGCACTCCTGCTTGGGTTCTCCCGCTGGGAGGACTGTGTCAATATCCAAATGACCCCAATGATCCGCCCGCCATACTCTGAGTACCACCTCCTCCAACGCTTCGCACGGGAAGAGGGCGACGCACCTGAAGTCTTTGTCGTGGTCGCGATGCACCGCATCATGGATGTGCATCCAGACCTCGGCCTCCCTGGAAGATATCCAAGGTGGGGCGTCGGCAAGGCCCGCAGCAGCGTCGGTAGCCTTCTCCAGGAGGTCTCTGCGGATCTCAACGGCCAGGTGCTTCGAGCTGCACCCAGAGCTTGGCTGCCGCCAGGTGGAGTGGGAGGCACTGGCGCTCCTCCGAAACACCAGCGGGCACGTGCAGACGCTTCGCGACGCACTCGTCGAGGGGCAGCTGGTCCTGATAGTCAAGGTAGTGCCATGTCTGGCCCTGCACCGTGACGGAGCCCTGTCCCACCGACTTCTCAGCATTCCACCGCACTGGTGTTATGATGACGTCTGGGTCAGCCCCCAGGTTGCCAGCCTTCGCCCCGATGCGGTCCAGGAGCTCGCTAGCCTCGGCAGCCAGGGTGGGCCCGCCGTGGCGCGTCGCCTCAAGGAGTACCTGCTCGACTGAGAGCTCTTCCTCGCGCCCTCGGGCGCAGGCAAGGCGAGCCAGGACATGCGACCGCATGTAGTCGCTGGCGTGGCTCACGGAGTCGAGCACCCCGCTCTCTTGGACGGCCTCGAGCAGCTTTCGCTGGGTCAGGGCTCCCTCGTCTGCGCAGGCACTCGTCCCAACCAGGGCCGGGCTGTCGGCGCGCGGGTCCTCCAACCAGGTAGCGTCGGGTCCCTGGGCGGCCTCGCGGAGCTCCGACTCGAGCTCGGTGCACTGAACCTCGGCGTACTCGTCGGGCGGCGCCCAGCCTGTCTTGGTCGTTTGGCTCTCCGCCGCCCCCGCGCCTGCAGCCCGTTTGCCGTCAGCTTCGGTCTTAGCTTGGGCCCGCAGCTCCGCGATCCGCCCGTTGACCGAAGCTGGGTCGATCTTGGCGGCGTTGCGGAGCCCGCCTCGCCTGAGCAGCTGACGCTGCACGGTCCAGTGCACGTCCTTCAGGCCCTTGATGAGCTCATGCGAATGCGAGCACCCTTGAGCGCCCTTCTTGCAGCCTATCCAGGTCGAATTGTCCCAGCAGAGCGGCTTGCCCTGCTTGTCGCAGGGCGCGTGCCGGACAGAGAGCTCGATCTCCTGTGCGTTCAGCCGCTTGCCCGCAGGGTAGGCGGCGCGTGTGGAGTTGGCCTTCGGCTGGGCCTTGGCCTTGGGCTTCTTCTTGGGGGTGGCTCCTGCTCGTTGTTCCTGCGGCTCCGCAGCTGGTTCGTCTCTCTCTCTCTCTCTCTCTCTCTCTCTCTCTCTCTCTCTCTCTCTCTCTCTCTCTCTCTCTCTCTCTCTCTCTCTCTCTCTCCTCCGACCTCTCCGGCTTTGCCCGGGGCGCCGCGCACCCCATGCATCGAGTCGTTGAGGACGGTCTGGAGGTAGCGCTGCTGCCGGGGACGTACGAATTCCTGGTGATAGCCCGTGGGGGACTCGAGGTCAATGACATTGGGGAAGACGAACGCCGGGCGCTCGTCCGCCCTGGGAGCGAAAGCCACCATCTTGAGATCCTCCTTCCTGGGGTTGTCTGTCTGCAACACGCGTAGGAGGCCTCGCTTCTTCTCTCGAAGTCGTTCACGCCAGGTCGCCCACAGCTCCTCCCACAGCTCGTAGACGAACTTGGGCGGGAAAGCGTGGTCGTCCTACTCCCGCGCGAGGGTCTCCAGGCAGTCCAGACGCTCTTTGATATGCTCTCGTCCGAAGACGAGCCCGAAGAACTTGGTCATGTTCTGGGCCTGCCGCTTCCATTGGTCAAAGACCACGGGGGCCCTGGGCCTGGGTTCCAGCTTAGTGTCGTGCGGTGCGCTGTACTTGTTGAACGCGATCGTCTTGCACGTCGGGAAGTCCGCGACGGAGGCTGACCGCGGAGCCAAGTTGTCCAGGCCGCTGCCGCCGAAGCTGAGCGAGGCGCAGGCCATCGCGATCCGGTTGGACACTGTCGTGGGCGTCTCGACGGCGAGCATCAAGGCCTTGTTCTGCTCACAGCTCCGGCGCAGAGCATAGAACAGCTCGCGCCCAAGGACCTCGTCGCAGACCTCCACTGCCAGCTGGCCACATCCGCGCGCCAAGTAGACGTCCAACTCCTCTGCTCTCCCCAGTGCAGCCACCGTCCCTCGCTGGGCTGCCTTGTCACCCTGGCGGGCACTGGCGACCCCTTCCAAGGCGTGGAGCATCCGCGCGGTGTTCGCGTCCATGGGTGCTCCGGAGTGTGTGAGGCCGAACGGGTCGCTGCCTCCGCCCTCCTCTGGGGCTCCTGCGGCATAGCGCGCTGGAACTGCGGTCAGACCTGGGGGTAGGCCCAAGTCGCTGATGTGCTGGTCGTAGCGGAACAGGGCCCCGATGTTCGGAGCCTGTGGGCGGACGACCGGGGCCAGCCCAGCCGCGGTAGCTGGGAGGCCGGCGCCCCGCGGCCCGAAGGCGAAAGCTGGCGTGGCTGCTGCTGGCGAGGGAGGCGGCCGCGCTTCGAACAGGGGCGCGCTGTCGGCCTGGATGGCCGGCGGCCCCTGCGAGCGGTGGCGCTCGGGCGGGAGCCTGAGGAGACCCTGAAGGCTGCTCGGCGCCGCCTCTGGGGTCTGAGGTCGTGAGGGCACCTGCTGGAGCGCCTCCCAACTACCGATGTGCCCATCGAGCCGCGCGAGCTCCTCTGGCTCGGTCGTCTGCTGCTTGAGGTGCTGGGCGTAGCGGACAAGGTCAGCGAGCACTTGCTGGGCCTCCTCGTCGAAGCCGGCGGCCACACTCTGCACCGCCGCCGCGTCGCTCGACCCGCGAGCCTTCTCCTCCAAGTAGCATGCCATCACGTCCCCACCGTCGCCCCCTTGATAGCTCTCTCCTGATACTGGTGCTTCAGAGCTCGCTGCCCGCCCGCCCTCGGCGGACGGGGAGCGTGAGCCACGGCGCGTGGACCCCGCTGGTGGCCTGGGCGAGCTGCTGCGGTCAAGCCGCTGCCAGTGGCTGCGCAGCTTAGCGTCCGCCCCTGTAGTTCTCGCTTCGAAGCTCGGACTGGGCGCCACGCCTCCCTCGGGGTGCCACCTGACCAAGCTGGCCACCTTCTCACGGAGCAGCCGCCAGCGAGACTCGCTGAGCGGCCCGGCTCGCCCGCCCACGGGGAGCCCGTGCCACGCCGCCAGCTTATGCCAGACTTTCTCGGGTACGTTGGTCGCCGAGACGCTGATGCCGAGCTCCTCGCAGCCCAGGGGCGCGTGGTGGAGCATCTCCTCGATGAACCCTGCTGGCAGCCGCCCTGAGGGCCCTGGGGCAGGCGCACGGATGACGCCGTCAGGCTTCACGAGAAAACGGATGGTTGCGCCAGTCGGGTCCTCCACCTCGAGAGCCATGGCGCCGTCGAGGTAGTCAGCCACTGCGCTGGCCGCAGCGGCGTCGGCCGCCCTCCCTCTGAAAATCATCCACTGCGCTCCTTCTGGCCACTGTGCCCTCGCCCGAACGATGAAGTGTCGCCCGAGGGGCATGGGCGGCGGCGTGGGCGGCTTGGGGAGCTCTGGAACCGGCGGCGCCTCGAAGCGCACGCTCGGTGGCCCAGCCGGCGCAGGGACAGGGTCGCCCGGGCTGGCGGGCGCCTCTGGCGCAGAGACCGCCGGAGTGGAGCGCTCTGGTGTGCGACTCCGGGCTGGTGCCGCGGCGGCACGCTCGGGCGCGCGGCTCCGCGGAGCGGGGCTCCTCCGGGCTCGACGCCGCAGGCCCGCGAGGAACCCGACGCCCGTGGGGTTGTCGTAGAGCGCTTTGGCGGCGTCGCCTCCGAGGTGCTGCAGGCAGAGTGGGGCCCCCGAGGCCATGCCCACCGCCTCGCGGAAGCACGTCACCTGGGAGCACTTCTCGCCATAGCGCAGGACCATGTAGATCTGCCTGTGATGCTCGCAGAGGCAGGCTGTCGCGTTCCCCTCGCTGGGAAGTGCGAGGTCTGAAGCTCGGCCATCCTCCGCCAACAGCACGGTCGGATCGCCGCGTGCGGCGCCCCGACAGCCCTCGGGCGCCAGTGGGCGCATCTTGCCCTTGATCATGAGCCCCACCTTCACCGCCTCGCAAGGGTTATCCTCGGCGTCTACCTCGGACTCGGACTCCTGGTCAAGCAACCTTGCCACATATCCCTGCATGCCAGGCTCCGCGTCGCCAGTCCTGTGACGGCGGCGTCGCCGGCGGCAGATGCACGCCCCGCAGCACGAAAGCCATGAGAGGACGTACAGCAGCAGCTTGTAGACGAGGCCCAACCACCTCCAGAGCCAGACGAAGATCCGGCAAGGCGTGAACTTTGAATAGTCGCCGAGGTCCACACTAGCTTCGTTGTCGAGGGCGGCATACTCCTGGCAGTGCAGCTCTTTCTCGCGCCCCTTGCATCCTGTACAGCTGGTGGAGCGACATAGGTGGAGCCAGCGCGGATCGCGCTGCTCCAGCTCGCGCCTGAAGCCCTTGTCGCTCGCGCCCTTCACGGAATCATGCTCAACCCACAATCCTTGGCGATTGATGCGCTCCGGGGACTTCATGTTGAGCTTGAGTCGCGCGACCCGGTAGTCGACCCTGATCAGGAGATCGTTCTGGCCGCTCTTGGAGCCCCTGCCCTCCTTGATGCTCTTGCGGCACCAGTCGGTCGTCGGATCTGCGCCCACGGCTGGGCCGTGCCACGCCACGTCGGCGAGGGGCGGCACCGCCGGCGGGACCAGCTTGCCAAGCTTAGCCTCGCCAGGCGTCTTGCGCCTCGGGCAGGGGCAGCACGCCAGCACCCGGCCGCATGTCCAGGCTGCCCAGCTGCAGGGTGCGAAGAGCGTCCTGAGGCTGTGGGCCAGGAGCGCGATCACGCCGGTGCCGAAGAGGATCGCCACGATCCCGGTAATCAACGGCCACGCGGAGCCGAACAGGTAGAGGCCCACCTGGTCGGCCATGCACAGCACCCAGCCGCCGTCGGAGCTCAGCCAACCGCCTGCCTCGCGAGTCGAGAAGGCCGACCTGGAGCTCCCCACAGCCCTGAAGGTGCCCCCGCCCATCCCCTCGGCAAACCAGTGCGTGCGGTTGGCGATGTCTTTCCAGC
This sequence comes from Prorocentrum cordatum, assembly GCA_963575745.1. NCBI lineage: Eukaryota > Dinophyceae > Prorocentrales > Prorocentraceae > Prorocentrum > Prorocentrum cordatum. The sequence continues at coordinate 190,228 of CAUYUJ010014213.1, forward strand.
TGACGCCGAAAAGACCCCAACCCCTGATCCAGGACGATGGGCCCCCGTCGGAGGGGTGGGGGGGGGCGTGGGTCGGGCCCTGGGGGGGCGGGTCGGCCGGCGGCGCAGAGCGCTCGCGCGGCGGCCCCCCTCCCCCGCTCCCCGCCGGAGCGGCACGCCCGCTGGCGGAGTGAACCCCGACCGGCAGCGCGTCCACGTGCGCGGAGGAGTCCATGGGCCCGTCGAGCCAGAACCCCTTCATGTCCACGCTCGCCTCGTCGTCGTAGTAGACCTCGAGGTCGGGGGCCGCCTGCCCGTGCACGAGCTCGGCGCTGGCCACCTCCACCATCCCCACGAGGGTGACGAGTGGAGCTGCGGCCCAGCCAAGGCGCCTGCCGGCGAGCGGCGGCGCCGGGGCCCTGGGGCAGCTCCTCCAGGCGGGCCCCGGCGCGCATGCGCGCTTCGCCGCCCTCGCCTGGTCCTGAGCGGGCGCCGGCGCTGATGCGCGCCCGGCCGCCCGCTCGGCGGCGGCGGGCAGCGGCCATGCCACTGCGGCCGCCCCTCCGCCCCCGGGTGCTCCGCGGCTAGCGTGAGCAGGCGCCGCTCGGCACCCGGGCTCTCCGCCGCTGCGCAGCTGCGCGCCCTCGGGCAGCAGCGCCGCCGCCCCCCAGCTGCGCGGCGCCAGGCGCGGCCCCATGCGGCCGCGGGCGCCCCCTTCGGTCCCGGTCCCAGTCCCGAAGGTCTTCCGGCCCCGGTCCCGGGGCCCGGCCTTAGGCCACCTGAGGCCGACCCCCAGCTTGGCCTTTGACAAGGCTTGAGCCGCCAAGCGGCGGTGAAGAGAGAGGGAGCGAGAAAGGGCAAGCAAAGAGGCAAGGGCAGGAGCAAGGGAACCGCAAGTGGAAGCCCGCGCCAGTTCTGGAAGCGGGGAGATCCATCAGTTTTACCAAACATCCTATCCGCCACACCCAGCACAGCGCTTCGTGGCCTCATAGGGAGCTCCACCGAAGGCCCCAGTGGGGGTGCCCGCATGCGTCCGCCACACCCAGCACAGCGTTTCGTGGCCCCATAGGAGCTCCACCGAAGGTCCCAGAGGGGGTGCCCGCATGCGTCCGCCACACCCAGCACAGCGCTTCGTGGCCCCATGGGGGCTCCACCGAAGGCCCCGGTGGGGGTGCCCGCACGCGTCCGCCACACCCATTACGGCGCGCCCCTCACGCGTGTCGTGTCCCACCGATAACGGCACCCACAATGCGTTACTCACAACTGAATATGGTTGGGTCCTTCGCCAGGATAATGTTCCTTCTGTGGCCTCATTCTAGGATCAGAGTTGTGATCCCGTCGCTCAGAAGGGCGCTCTCGCTCGAGCGCGATCCACATTTTGAGTGCTTCCGCGTCGTCGTCGCCCCCTTCCTTTCCCCTCCCCCGCCTTCCCCTGGTCATCTTGCTCCTCCCATTCCTCCTACTCCTCATCCCACTGCTGCTGTTCCTCCTCCGCCTCCTCCCTCATCCTCCTCGTCCTCCCGTCCGTTCTCCTGCTCGTCTGCCATTTCCTCCTCCACCAATGTATATACACAGCTCCCCTGTCTTGATTGCGCATGGCACGATGGGGGTCACTTGCGGGTCCCAGATCCGCTATGACACCTGCTGGCGGATAGAGGAAAATCAGCTTTGCGTGCAGGGATGGGCGGGAGGGGTAGGATGTCAGATGAGGGGCGAGCGCTCCACCCCACCTGGTAGTGCCCCACCTGGTCCTCCCCCACTCCCACTCCCTCCCCCACTCCCTCCCCCACTCCCTCCCCCACTCCCTCCCCCACCTCCCCCACCTCCACCCCCACTCCCTCCCCCACTCCCACTCCCTCTCCCACCTGGTCCTCCCCCTTGTCGTCCTCCCCCCTTCCCCTCCGCCCCCACCCCTGTCCTCAAGCTGCTCTGTGGCTGCTTGTCGCCATGAGGACATAAACATCAGGTCTGCGATGTTACAGTTTCCCGCTTGCGCGAAACGCCAGGCTTGCCCAGGTATGAGCGCCCTTTCGGAGGGCGTCGTCCACGGAGGCGTAACCAGGATCCGCTCAGAACTGGCCCCTGAGCTCCTCCCGGGGTCCATCATGGGCTTGTTTTTCGAGACGCGCCCAGCCAGGGCGACAATCGACGAGCTCGGAGGATTTGTTTGATGAAGCCTTGCCACCAGATGGCCACCCTTTGGTAGGAGACACAAATCCATAACCCTTTTCGGCGGATGCTCCTCTTGACTCTGGCCCAGCACCCTGAGCTTTGCCTGGCTGGCGACGTGCGCAAAGGAACTCGGAGGAGAACGGACATGGAGTGTGCGGGGGAGGGAGGATCCATGTAATGAGTGGGGGAGACGGATGGAAGGGGGGAGCAGTCGCGGTGAGAGTCGTCTTGCGACCGGCACGCTGGGAGGGCGACACACCCAAGCACGAGATCAAATCCGCGCACAAGGCCAAGACGCTGGCAGCACAGCGGCTCGAGGATTCCGATGGGGCGATCATCGTTAGATTCCTTATCCTCCGTCTAGGACGTCGCCACTGTTGGGTGCGGCCCGAAAATGGTGCTGAATGGACCCGAGGAGGTGTCCAGGCACAAACTTTGAGAGGATGCTGGCTGCTACCCACCTCGTCGTAGTCCTCCTCCTCCTCATCTTCCTCTTCCTCGCCACCACCACCACCACCACCACCACCACCACCACCACCACCATCATCATCATCATCATCATCATCATCATCATCATCATCATCATCATCATCATCATCATCATCATCATCATCATCATCATCATCATCATCATCATCGTCATCATCATCATCATCATCATCATCATCATCATCATCATCATCATCATCATCATCATCATCATCATCATCAGTCATCATTATCATCATCGCCATCATGTTCATGATCATGATCATCATGATGATGATGATGATCATCATCATCATCACCATCATCACCATCGTCACGATCATCACCATCATAATCTGCCCCTACTTCTTCGCTGCCGCCCCCTGGCTTTTAGCGTACAGTGTTGTGAGCTGTAGCTCACTGGGAGCCTCGATGGCACATGGGTTCTGCGGCCCATGATTTCGATTTCAAGGCCAGTTGGGCCGGCCATTTCATTCTCTTGCCCCCTCCTCCTCTCCCCGCCCCTCCAGCCACCTAGCTGAGGCCCGATGATGGCACGTTTTCTTTTTGTTGGGCCTTGACTCTGTAGGGTCCGCGGCGGCCCCGCGCCGCGGGCCGCTCTCACGGGAAGACGGCGAACAGGGCGAGCGAGCCAACCGCCGCGCAGGACAGAACTAATCCGCGGGACGGGAGGCTCGGGCCGTTGCCGCCGGGCTCACTTGTCGTAGCATCTGTACACCCTGGCGCGCGAGTCCAAGCTGGCTGCTGCCCGGGTCCTCTCGCACTGGTTCTCTTCGCAACAGCGGCCGGAGGCGCCATCCGCCAAGACTTTCGGGTCGGCCCGCTGGACAAATTTGGAGCCTGTGCAGAAGCTCGTGCACTGCAGCACGTTCTTGGCGACGGTGCTGGTGGCCGCGCGCTGCTCGTCGCAGACGACGTCTCCCCTCGTTGAGTCCTCGTCTCTGTCCTCGTCCTGTGTCCTGGGCCTCCTCCTGCGTCGGCCTCTGCCTCCTCCGCGTCCTCGCCCTCCTGCGCCGCCTCCTCCCCCTCCTCCCCGCCCTCCTGCTCCACCTCCTCCGCCTCCTCGCCCTCCTCTCCCTCGCCCTCGGGCCTGCCTCGCACTCCTCCGCCTCCTCTGGTCCCCTCCTTTGGGCCGCCTCGGGGACACCCCCGGCGACTGGGGGCGCCGCCGTCTCCCGGCCTCGCGGCCGCGTTCCCGTAGCACGGCCAGTCGCATCCTTGCCGCGCCTCTCCTCGCCGCCGTCCTCCTCACTTCTCGCCTCGCTCTCCTCCGCCTCCTCCGCCTCCTCCTCCTCCTCCTCCTCCTCCTCCTCCTCCTCCTCCTCCTCCTCCTCTTCCTGCCTCCTCTGGGCTCCTTCAGCGCTCCTCAGTCACCTCCTCGTGGTCTCGTCCTCGTCCTCGTCCTCTTCCTCCTTCGCCTCGTCGCCCTCCTCGGCGCCTCACGCGACGGCCGCCGCCGCCGCCGCCTGCACCGCCACCGCCGCAGCTAGGCGGGCCGCGGTCGCCCCGGGCCGCTGCTGCTGCAACCGCGCCAGAATGGCCCGCGCGTTCTCCTTGTGGAGGGAGACGGAGCGTCGCTGGGCCATCCTGTCCGCCACGCCGGCGGCCTCCTCCCCGCGCGCGTCGGCCACGCGCTTGGCCAGCGCGGCGAAGGCGCGCCTCGCCTCGCCGCCCCAGCTCCCGCCGTGCGCCTCCACCACCATCGGGATGAAGACGACGTCGGCGTCCCGGCAGGCCTGCGCCGCGCCCTGGTGCTGCCTCTTCTGTTCTTCGTACCCGGTGTTGGCAGCGCCTGGGTCCGCAGCGGACTGCGCCAGGAGGTCGGCGCGCAGGCCTGACGTGACCGCGAAGTCCATGGCGGCCGGGAGCCCGCCGCGCCACCGGGGGACGTAAACGTCCGCCGGGCGGCGCCCGTCGTTGTCCAGGCCGTCGCCGTGCAGCTCCTCCGCGCTCGGCCCCTCGCCCGGCGCCCGCGGTGGCAGCAGTCCGGGCCGCTCCAGCTCCGCCCCCGAGAAGCCAGCCGCCTGGGCGTCAAAGAAGGCGCCGTCGCGGAGCTTGTTGTGGCGGCGCGTGCGGTCGTCCCGGCAGGCGCACGTCAAGGCGTGGTCACAGTGCACGTCCATGACCTCCCCGCACGCCGGGCAGAACGCCTCCTCGTCCATCAGCTGGACCCTGAGCCGCCGCGTGATCCCGATCTGTACCAGGCCGTGAGAGGCCGCCGTGCCGAGAGCCTCGCAGGGGGGCGCCTGCAGGTGCGCGCTGGCGCCGGGCGCGGCCACCAGGGCGAGGTGGGCGCGCGTCGCGGGCGAGGAGCGGCTCCAGAGGGCGGCGCGTGAGGCGTCGTCGACCTTGTCCGAGAGATTCTTCTGGTTGGAGTGCGTCTCGGCGTCGAAGCGCGGGTCGCGGTCTGCCTCCGCCACGCTGGCGTTGTGGAACTGGAGCGCCGTGGCCAGGGCCCCTGCGTCGCCCGCGTCGTCTTCTGCGTAGCCCGCGCACATGGACCGGCAGAGCTCGCTGCTCTTGGCGCGCGAGGAGAGGTAGGCGGCCGGCGAGTGCTTCTCGGCGGAGCGCAGCCCCAGGCCGCCTTTGTTCAGCTTGAGCTGCGCCTGGGCCCAGGAGTCGTCGGCGAGCGAGGCGCAAGCCAGCTGTTCCGAGCAAGAGCGGACGGCGTCGTCCATCTCCAGGAGGGCCTCTGTGTGGGCGGAGGGCGGCACCACGCGCGCCGAGTAGCCGAGCCTGCAGTAGGGGGCGCGCTGCCTGAGAAGGTGCAGAGCAACCTGCGCGTTCTCCAAGCCTGCCAGCGCGTCCAGGAGCTCCGCTGCCTTGTTGACCCGTTTCTGCGTGTGCTGGCGGCAGAACTCGTCGCCCCCGATAGGCGCGCCGAGAAGCTCGAAGCAGCCGTCGTCGCGCAGTCGGAAGCCGGGCGGGAAGTCGGCCGCTGACGCGTTGCTGTCTGGCCCCGCCGTAGGAACCACCTCGCACTTGCCTGGCCCCGTGCTGAGGTTGAGGCCTACTGCTGCGAGCTCGGCCACTACGAGGTGCAGGAGGCGGGCCACGGCCTGTCTGTCGCCCGCCACGCAGCCGTCATCCAAGTAGAAGAAGACGAGGTCCAGGCCGGCGTTCTGCGCGAGCTCCTGGTGGCTGCGGCGCGCCGTCTCCGCGCAGCGTTGGAGCGCCAGGGAGAAGAGCAGCGGGCCCAGCGGGTCGCGCTGCTGGACCCCGCACTCGGAGCGGACCGTCTGCTTGCCGAGGAAGAGATGCGAGGGGCTGCCGTAGCGCCAGTCCGCCCACGGTGCCAGCGCTGGAAAGTCCTCGTGTACAGCTCTCAGGATAGCTCTCCTGTCCAAGGTGTTGAACGCGTTTGAGAGGTCCAGCTTCACGAAGGCTTTGTCCCTGTCGCCCTGCTTGCGCGTGAACCACTGCCTGGCCGCGTGGACGGCCGCCTCCGCGCCTCCCGGGACAGCCGCGCCGACTTGGAGGGGCGCCAAGCGGTCGCGGGCAGCCTCGGCAACCTCCTTGCAGAGGCACTTGCACACCAGGTGGCGGAGTGTCTCGCCGACGGCCACCGGGCGCAGGCCGCCGTCATTCTTTGGGGGGGCCACCAGCGAGGCACCAGCAAGGTGCGCCGCGACCGTCGGCGGCGCCTGGCCGCGCGCGAGCAGGTTAACGAGGCCAGCGAGCTGCTCGACGGCCTCGTCCCGGAGGGCTGCCGTCGCCAGGGCGTCCTGCAGGTGCTGTGGGCGCAGGCCAGTGGGGCCGGCGGCTGAGCCCCTCCCTGGGGCCCACAGGATTTATTTTCCAGATCCTGCGTTTCCGAGCGGCTCAGATCAGATCCAAGAGGTCGGATCTGATCCGCGGTTTCCCGCGAGGACAAAATAGATCCAAACTACAAAATCTGATCCGAGCGATCAAACCTGATCCGCGCGACCAACAAGTGTGTAGTATCAGTCATGTGCATGTGCTGTTCTATATATATACATATGTATTTACATGCATACACGCATATATATTTGTATGTATATATATATATATACATATATATATATATATATATATATTATGTATGGCACAACATGTACATCTGTGCATACATTAATACATAGTGTACGTGTGACATAGTGCACGTATAGTATGTATGCATATGGTTTATTACATATATACATATATATATATACATGTACATATATATATATATATATATATATATATATCTTCTAGCGATGTTACGTGAATATACGATTGTGCAACATTTGTTAGATATTACACTAAAGTATATGTGCGCTTTGCTGTGTAGCGTCCATACGATGCCCAAATGATAGTTCTCACACGCCTGGGGGCCTCTTATGCGGTCGGCGAATTCCTTATCCAGCGTGAGCCTCACACGCTTAGCGACCTCCCCAGGTCGGCGAATTCTGATCACGTGCTTGGCGGCCGTCTGAAAGGGGTCGGCGGTATTTCTCTTGACAGATACCCCTCGGCAGCTCCACCGAACGCTTCAGCAGCACAGGCCGCATGCGTCAACGGCGCCCATTTCGGCACATCCCTAAGGCAGCTCCGCCGATGACTCCAGTGGCGCAGACCGCACGCGCAAGCGCCATTCCTTTCGGAACGCCCCTCACACGTACGGTTCCCCTGTTAGAAGACAAGAGTTGATACGAATGTCGCCCCGTCCTCCCTCCCCGCCCGCCCTCCTCCGCGCGTAGCCGTTTTGGCTCGATGGGTGCATTTCTTCGACGAAGGTATGTTTATATGAAGTTGTTTCATTCCAGATTTCTTGCGCTGGCGCGCTGGTCGCGCGCTCTGCGCGCGATGTCTTTGAGCGAAGACCAGGGGGCTGTCGAAAAAGGTCCTTTGGATTTCCTGGGCAGCTCTGCGCTGATCGCCTACAGAGACCAGCTGCGCGGGCCGCGGGGCACGTCGATGATTGCACGCTACCAAGGGTTAATCCGATGCATACCTCATGGGATGGCCCAAAAAGCGATGGCTAGAGCAGTGGCCGCTGCAGCTCGTGACGGGGAGAAGGATTGGAAACTCGGAGCAGAGATTGACGCATACAGCGACAAGATGGCGCACAGAATGCGCGCGCTACGGCGCGACGTCGACCAGGCAATCATAAACCACAAGGCCGCGCAGTCGGATGAGCCACCAGAGTGGCTTATGTTTTTCCTGAATGACGCCCCGACAAGTGGTAACTCAGGAAGCTCAGCATGCCGCAACTACGAGTACAAGTTTGAGAAGGACGAGATGTTGGCTTACCGCTGCGAGATTTTATCAAGGGGCGGCCTCGGCGTGAGGCAGCCGTCTTTGCCCCTAGTGAAAGACGGCGCCGCAGATGATTCAGATTGCGCGGTTGCGAAGTGGACGGACGGTGGGGCATGGGGGATTCCATCCTTAACGTGCGCCGAGCTCAATCAGCAAAAGCACCGTGCAGCTCGAAAGGGAAGTAGATGCCATGAGCTACACAGGTACGAGTACAAGGGCATTGCGTGGAGGCTGCTGGGGCAGAACGAGACCCAGAAGGACAACGTCGTCAACATGTTGCGGATCAAGATGAGGGGGGAAGGGGCCAAGGGCGAGGTCGCGCGCCTTCAACTTGTGATTACACACCGTGAGCCATCAGCAAAGGAGGAAGCGATTGAGGCGATGAAGGGGTTCGTCGAGCAGATGACCCGCGGAGAGATGAGTAAATCAGAGGCGGAGCAGGCCAAGAAAAAGCACGTGTTCAAACCATTGCCCGATTGTGCAGTTCTGAAGCGGCCAGCCGCTGTTGCCAAACGGCCATCGGGCGTGGAGGCTCAGAACATGGACGACGCCGCCGAGGAGGGAACCGAACGCGCTGAGGGGGACGAGGAGGAACATGTTGAGGAGGCCGAGGCCGTGGATGAGTTCTCTGACAGCGATGACATCGGTGACGGGAATGCTGCTAACCAACCAGCGGGTATGAAGCGACCCGCAGCGGCTTCGCCAGCGAGCCCAGCTGCGAAAGCAGCGAGAGCTACGTCAGCACCGACGGCTACGCCACCACCGAAGGCTACTTCAGCGCCGGCGGCTACTTCAGCACCGACGGCTACTTCAACACCGAAGGCTACTTCAGCACCGAAGGCTACTTCGCCACCACCGAAGGCTGCTTCGCCAACGCCGAAGGCTACTTCAGCACCGACGGCTACGTCGCCAGCGCCGCTTGCTGCGACAACAGAGGCGTTGGGAATGGAAAGGGTAGTATCCTCCTCCTCCTCCTCCGCCTCCTCCCTCTTCGCCTCCCCCCCCTCCTCCTCTTGTTTCTCCTCCCCCCCTTCCTGCTCATCCTTCTCATCCACCTCCCCTCCCTCATTCCCCCCCCCCATCCTCGCCGTGTTATCCTCGCCTCCTGCCCCCCAGATCCCGCCAGACTATCGACGGCTTGTGTATTGCCCATGCACTATCGGGGAAGACGCAGAGGTCGACGTCCTACTCTTCCTTCTCCTGATGTATCCTCGCATCCTCATCCAGCCCCCTCGATATCGGTCGAACCGAAATCGCAGCACTTCGACGACCACAGCTGCGACCCCCCCCGCGCGCGACAGACATGGGTTCCTGGCGGCCCACGGCAAGTATCACATCGAAAAGCTGCAGTTCGAAACCGAGGTCATCCTCAGCCGTCTGCTGCTGCTGCCGCTCCTCCTCCTCCTCATCATCATCATCATCCTCCTCCTCCTGCTCTTCATTATCCTAGTCTGCCTCCTCTGACTCCTCGCCTTTCTTCTCTTACTCTCGGTCATTCGGCTGCGAATCGAGGACATGGAACCCGCCCCCAGCATCGTGCCCGAGGTCGTGTCTGACAGGCTGAGGCCAGAACAGTGCAGCTTGATGGACCCCAAAACTAAAGCGGTGTTTCGTGCCAGAATACAACGGGCCAGGGTCGATTTCATCTGCCGCTGGAGGGAGAACAGCAAGTTAAAGGACCGCCTGGTCCCACTCGCCCCCCCCCCCCCCATTTTCAAACCGATCTTAAACAGTTCCATTAAGGAAGTCTCCGAGTACATTAAGCTGAGGGCACAGCTCGACAAGAAACTCTCGTCGCACTAGGCCACCAATCCTGCACCTCTCCCCCACCTGTCCATCTTTTGCCCATCATCGCTCCCCTCGAAAGGCAGAGATGTCCGACATGGACTCGCCGCCAGAGAACTTCATGAACCAACTCGATCTGAGGGACGCCGTCCGCTAGACTCGAGGCTGTTGCCAACCAAGCGGGGGCCCAGAAAAAAAAAACGGAACACGACTGAACGTACGGGGCAGGGCCTCGGGGAGGCCCAAGTTGGGAGCCGATGGACTGGCAGGAAGAGGAGGCCCCGAGGAGGACGGAGGAGGGACGGACGAAGGAACGAGAGGGGAGGGAGAGGGACAGGAGGGAGATGAGAGGGCGAGAGGAGGGAGAGAACGGGGAAGCGTGAGAGGATAAGTTTTTTTTTTCAGATGACATTCGAAGCACTCAGACACGAATCAAATCAACCCCAACCCTCAGCCAGTTTCTGGCCCAAATCCTGGTGCCCGAGCGGCGCCCTGGCCCGATGGACACAGACCTGCGCAGCGCGGGACCATGGCGTCTCAGGAGCCAGAGTCGTTGCCTGACAGCAATGATCAGGGTCCCGACGAGACTGTGCCCAGCTCCCCCGTCGAGACCCAGACGCTCGGGGTCGAGGCAGACAGCGAGCAACCCGCCGAGCCCGTGGCCCTCATGCCGCCCTGTGAGGGCAACGGCGGCACCGAGCCCGAGGACGATAGCTCCGACACCCAGCCAGCTACTCAGACTGAGATCGATGCAACGATGGCTGAGGCATCGATGGACCAGGCGTTCACCAGCCAGGTCCTGGAGGATCCGTATGCCGACATGGTGGAGGTCAGCTCCGATGATGGCGAGGAGCAGGACTACCTCCACCAGCTCAAAATGAAGATTGAGGAGCAAGAGGTGGAGGACGCAGACGGGCTGCTAGACGCCTGCGCCGAGGATAGCGAGGACGTGGATGTGGATTTCGCCAAGAGGGTGACGGAGGCCAGCATGAAGATTTATGCGATGAAGGAGACGGGGGTCGAGGCCTCGACAGCCGTGCCATCGACAGCTGCGTCATCTTGGGTAGGCTCGGATGGTGACGTTGGTCGAGCACGCGACTTGGAGGCCATGCTTGAGGATGAGGCCAACAGCCTGATGAGCGCAGGTCGCGACCTTCCAGCGAGTATGGACAAGCTCATGGCCGACGCCCACAAGGCCACCAGCAATGATAACTTGTTGTCGGATATGGATGTCTTGAACTTGAATGAGCCGAGGGCGAAATTCTTCAAGCAGATGATGGCGCAGGATTGGAAATTCGATGCTCGGGGTGCCGCTGGCAATCCAGCGGGCGGCCAGTGGGACAGATTCATCAACGGCAAGAGCGAAGAGAGCATCGAAGCGAAGCAGAACTACAAAGCACTTGGCCGCAACCCCGATGCGCAGCGCGACTTCCGCGCGAGGTGGATGAAGAAGCAGTTCACGGAGTGGAATCAGGAGAAGGTCAAGATGGAGCGCTTGTCGAGGAGGACCTTCTCTGACGAGCGCTACTACGTGCTGAACCGCATCATCACGGAGGAGGGCGGGGGCAAGAGAGGAGAACAGAATGCGATCAACTACACGTTGAAATGCGTTGCGATGGGGCCACCGTTCTACAAGTGGTGCACGTGGCGCAAGGACTGGCTGTACCTTTACAGGATCGACGGCATCGAGGAGTCGTACGAGGAGCGCTGGCAGCTGACGAAGACGGCCTACAGCTCGGGCAGCACCGATATCAAGAACAAGGACTCCTGGCTGAGCATCGGCACGAGGGCTGCAATGTTGCAGAATGAGGCGGCTCCTGCGCCGCCTGCACCGCCTGCAGAGGCGCAGGTGGAGCCCGAGGAGAAGCCCGAGGTGACGGCAGAGGAGAAGGCAGAGGAGACGGCAGAGCCGAAAGCCGAGGATGAGACGCAGCCAGAGCCTCCCACAGAGCCTGAGGGTCGCAGGAGGAGGCGCAAGGGTCCTGAGCAGCCAGCTGCAGAGCCTCCAACTCCAGAAGAGCAACCCAAGAAGAGGAAGGCGAACTCTCTGATCAGCGATGCCAAGGCTGCCAAGCTCGCCTACAGCATGGCCATCACCGCAGCAGATGCGTTGATCTCCGACGTGAAAGGTACCGACGAAAGCTGGACCGTGTTCGACACGCCAGGCCACATCGGAAAGGTGTTGAAAGCCAGGGAGAACCTCGACAAGGAGCTGAAGAGCAATGTGAACTTCTCGAAGTTCATCAGCGGCGACGTCGCGGAGATGCTCCAGAAGATCAAGGCGAAGAAGAACGAGGATGCCATCTCTCAGTTCGAGCGCTGGCTGCAGGACTTCAGCGAGAAGGTGAACCCTGGAAGCAACAAGCTCGTGAAGGCGACGCGTATGATTGTGTCAATGCACGACGCGTGGGTCACCGAGAGCGCGAAGCTCGCGAACAAGTCAGATGGCCAGAAGCGCATGCGGAGCTCGTCTGCGGCCTGATCGTCCTCGCGACGATCGTGCACTCCGTGGGCCTCGGCGTCACGGAGATGGGCAGCACGCGGGGTGCTGCGTACGGGAGGCGCAACTAGGAGGAGGAGGAGGAGGAGGAGGAGGAGGAGGAAGAGGATGAGGAGGAGGAAGAGGATGAGGATGAGGAAAAGGATGAGGATGATGAGGATGAGAATGATGATGATGATGATGATGATGATGATGATGATGATGATGATGACGATGAGGAGGAGGAGGGGGAGGAGGAGGAGGAGGAGGAGGGGGAGGAGAGAGGAGGGGGAAATATGGAAACAGGAGGAGGAAGATGAGGAGGGAAAGGAGAGAGGAGGAGGAGGAGGAGGTGGAGGAGGAGGAGGAGGAGCTCGGAAACGTCTCAGGACCCCAGGGCTCGAGGGAAGGACGGACCCTGAGGACCAGGAGGAAGAGGTGGGGGGAGGCCTCCAGCCGCTGGTCAGGCATGCGGGCGTGTGGGGAGCACGCCGAGAGCATGCTGAGCGCTGCTGGCAGGCCCTGATCCCTCAACCGACACCTCAACCGACGGAAAAACCTGGACTCACCCTTCCTGGGACGGAAAAACTCTGACTGGGACGGAAAAACCTTGACTGGGACGGAAAAACCTGGACTGGGACGGAAAAACCTTGACTGGGACGGAAAAACCTGGACTGGGACGGAAAAACCTGGACTGGGACGGAAAAACCTGGAATCACCCTTCCTGTGACGGAAAAAGCTGGACTCAACGGGTCTCAACGCGACGCGTTGAGACCCGGTGATTCGCGTTGAGTGGGCCCTGGGACCCTGTGTTTTTACAGGGATGGTGAGACTCAACGCGTCTCAACGCGACGCGTTGAGACCCGGTGAGGTCCGTTGAGTCGGGGCTGGCCCGAGATTGACTGATCAGAACCGCTGGGGGCCGTGACCAACCAAATTTTCCTACACTGATCGGGCGGATCAGGCCGTTATCTCGGCAATCTCTGTTGACCTACCAAATCCCTGCCTGCTCCCTCACCTGATCCTCCTCCGAACCGCTTCGGACTGCCCTTCTCCCTGCCTGCCTGCTCCCTCTCTGATCCCTGCCTGCCTGCTCCTTGCCAGCTCCCTCCTCCCTGCCTACCTCCTCCTCCTCCATGCCTGCTCCCTCCTACCTCCTCCTCCTCCTCCTCCATACCTCCTTCCTCTCTGCCTCCCCCTGCCCACCTCCTCCTCCCCCTACCTCCTCCTCCTCCCTGCCTACCTCCTCTTCCTCCTCCCAGCCATCTCCTCCCTACCTGATCCTCATCGTCCCTTCACCCCCTGTCCTACAGGGATTGGGTACTGCCAGCCTCGGGATCATGCAGAATTGCGGCTGTGAGTGCCGATTGATCGTGCTTCGCGAATCGGCGCGTCTGGACAGGCTCATGGACGCCCCGCCTCACCCTCCCCATCGCCATATACTCCATGACCCCTCGGGCCGACTCGAGACCGCAGGCGGGATGCCTCGCGGTAAGTCGATTGGCTCGGGGGGGCGGGAGGATACGGCGTTAGGGGTCCTGGGGTCTCTTTGGGGGTCCTGGGGTCTCTTTGGGATTGTGTTGTTTGGGGATCTGTTGGGGATCGGAGACATGGGGTCTTGGGGATCTTGGGGTCCTGGCGATTCGGATTGGGGAAGTCTTGGGGCCCTGGGGTTCGAGGTTCTTGGGAGATGTGCAGTCCTTAAGGTTGTGGGGTCTTAAAGTCTTGGTGGTCTTGGTGTGGGAGTCTTACGGTCTTGGCGAGCTTAGGCTATTGGGGTCTTGGGGCATGTCTAGGAGGGCTGTCTTCGGTGGGGGAAGGGGGGGAGGGCAAATCCAAAGGGTTCTGAGGTTGCCTCTTAAGTATCTCAGCCCCCTGAACGATCCACCCTAGAAACCTTGAGGACTAACATGGGGGGCCCTTGAGAGAATGAGAGAGAAGACGGAACCCCACTGACATTTTCCGCAAGCGTTTCGCCTCAGGTTTATGCGCCATGATGCCCACACCTGCCCATGGCCAAAGTTTCAAACGACGGCGCCGTTTCATTGATCTTGAATCTTACGTGCCTGCGTACGAAAAACAAGAATACAATGATATGATGCATGATCTTCGGATTGCTGGTTGGAATTTGTTGCACCATCTGAAGTCATTATACGCAGTGGGGAAGATCTCAGCTCGAGACTTTGCAATCGCGTGTCATCACGCTGATGCGGCGGGTTGCGTGGGAGGAGAGTTTGCAAAATACGCCTTGCCACCAGACCTCCAAAGCGGAAAATATCAGACAAAGCTTGACTCAGCTTTTTCGGACACACGTTTGTATGATATGATCAACGTTCCTTCGGCACCTCCGAAAAAGGGTTTAGAGTTGAGTGTTGATCTTCAGGTCCTCCTTGTATTCGAGAGCCTGGCAGATGAGGTTGCATCAACGCCTGGGCTTTTAGATAAAGTTGCGGCGATGGAATGGCCAGAGTGCTATCACCGCCACCCTGTTTTTAAGGAATGCGAGAGGAGCGAGCGCCGCGCGCCGATCCCTCTGGCACTGTACACGGACGGTGTCAGATACCAGAGTCCATTGGCAAGCAACGTCGACTCTATGACGGGGTTTTGGGTAGTAAACGTCGCCACTGGAAAACGACACCTCGGGGCGGTTTGGCGCCACAGTCAGTCTTGCAGGTGCGGTTGCAGGGGCTGGCATTCGATGTGGGCGATATTGAGATATCTACACTATTGTTTCAAAGCTCTTGCCAATGGACGACGGCCTCTGCATGATGTGAATGGCAACGCATGGCCAGCCAATCATATCATGAAAACTGCATTGAACGATTTCGGTGAGGATTTAGGCTTCAACGCCCAAGTGTGTTGGCTTAAGGGGGATTGGTCGGACGTGGGGTCGACGCACGCGTTGCCCAGCGTCAGTTCTAAAAACAATCCTTGCCCCTTCTGTTGCTGCACGAAGCATAGCATGCATGATGGGTATGCCGAAATGAGCTTGAGCGAGATCCCTTGGGAACCCGTGTTAGAGGGGGACTATGAAGATTTTTGCAAGATGTGTGAATTCACTTTGGATGTGGATGACGACGCAACCCTGCAAAAACTTGTCAACAAGATATCGCTCAACAAAGGCAAAACAGGATATGGCCCAACGCTGCACAGTGATCTCGAGTTCGATCACCTATCCTTGAAAGCAGGAGACGTGCTAACTCAGTCGGACACGCTCCAAAATCCACAGCAAGTGTTTCATGCAAAGCCACCTTTCAAAGCTGTGATGTGGAGATTTCAGAAGGACGAGACAAATAAGAGGTGTGGCCCTGCAGTTCATAGAAATCCATTGTTTTCAGGTTTAGGTATTGATCCTACAACAGGCTGCGCAATAGATACAATGCACACGCTTTGCGGTGGGCCAATTATGAGAATTGCGAGCACGATTATCTGGAGGATAATATTATCGAACCCCTGGAATCTCCATGGGACCAAAGAAGCGAGACTCGACATGGGATGCAAGCACATGAGGGACATGTTGATGGAGTGGCAAGTCAAAGCTGAAATTCCTTGGGGGGATAGAATTGGTGACCTTACTCTATCTACATTGGGTGGGGAGCCTGTGGAGTCGGAGTACAACGACGACGGGGTTTTCACTGGTGGCACAATGAGGGTAAAATCGTATGAAAGTTTGATAATGCTTCAGTTTGCTATTTATTTGGCCGATCAAGACAGGTTTCGCAACATCCCATACCACAAACACGTGTTGGCGGCTGCCATGTCTGTCTGGGATTTCTACACTGCGCTGAAGGATGAGCCAATCGCCGTGCCCCGCCCTAGCATTCAAAAACTGTTCGACATGATGCAATCCTGTCTGCTACGGTGTGGACGCGCCCACGTGCACTTCGTTCCTAAGTTTCATTTCAGCGCCCACCTTGCGGAGAGGAGCGGGGCTTCGCACACCCGACCGACTGAGGGCACGAGGACGAGGTAGAGAGGAGGAGGAGGCAGGACGAGGAGGCGAGGGGCTACTAGCCCTCCTCCTCCTGATCCTCCTCCTCGTCTCCTCCTCCCCCTCCGCCTCCTCCTCCGCCTCCTCCTCCGCGTCCTCCTCCTCATCTCCTTTCCTCTCCCTGTCCCCCTCGTCCTCGGATGCTCCTGCTCCTCGTCCTCGTGCCCGTCGTCGGTCGGTTGTCCGAGAAGTTCCACCAGGATCCAATGGCACGGAAATCCAACTTGGTATGCTGTGTGGAAAGATGAGGCACTGAATTTGATATTCAGAACCGTTGCGGAGCACGCGCATGCCAACAAGTTCGAGCATCGAGTGTTTAAGTCGTTTCACATCATCGCCGATCTCGGATTGGACTCTCGGATTTACACGCCGAAGCGTCTTTGACCTTGAGTAAGAGAAGATGCATCACCCTTCATCCACCTGACCCACTCTCTCTCTCTCTCTCTCGCTCTTGGTATCTCTCTCTCTCTCTCTCGCTCTCTCTCTCTCTCTATCTCTCTCTTTATTTCTCTCCCTCTGTTGGGAGCCAGCTCTGACAAAGAACTCGAGCCGAATCCATTCGTGGCGGAGAAGAAGGAGGGGGAGGGGGAGGAGGAGGAGGAGGGGGACGAGGAGGAGGAGGAGGAGGAGGAGGAGGAGGAGGGTGAGGGGGAGAAGCAGCAGGAGGAGGAGGAGGAGGAGGAGGAGGAGGAGGAGGAGGATGGGGGGAGGAGTCCCAACCGTGGCGACCAAGCGCATCTGGCTTTCCCCTGCGGGTGGGTGTGACCTAGCGCGGCTCGGACGGCATAGAGACAACAAGTATACTGACTGATGCATCGGGAGCTTGCGCATGCTATGCGAATGAAGCTGCATGGAACATGCTATGCTATGCTATGCTATGCTATCGGCTATCCTAGGTTCTGGAACGCTGTGCGATGCTACGTTGGATGCAACAAACAACGCTATGCAATGCTAAGTTGGACGTAACAAAACAGGCTGTGCAACGCTATGCTATGCTGGGCGTGGCAGTACGATGCAATGCTACGCAATGCTATGCAACACTTGGCAACCACCCTGGGCACAACAATTCCGTAGAGGCAGTTCGTGCTCGAGCCATTTGGGCGGTTTTCAACTCCATCGATTTTCAACTCCAGCATACACCACCCGATGACCAAAAAAAATAATCTGAGATGGCAGCCGACCAAAGTTCCCGTGTACATCACCAAATCGAACCCCATCGTGACGAGGCGTTTCCGTGCATTGCTCAAACTGGTGCGCGTGTTGAGGATGAAGAATTTCAGGCAAGGGGTCCGACTCCGTGTGCTAAAGAAGCGTGTGTCTTCGATCGTGAGCCTTGCACAAGCAGCCTACGATTGTGATGAATGCCGTAAGGCTCGAGACACCGATCTCGTTGAACAAATGCGGCACGAGATTCCAACCGACTCTGAGGGGTGATTGAACTTCTTCGCTGGTGATACGCAGTTCGCTCCTGGCCGATCGGTGCAAGACGTTTCACTGCGAGTGCACGTGTCGCATCTGTCAGATCGATGGTTGCGGAGACGACATCATCATCAACACCATCATCGTCATGCTCACCATGGCCATGTCAGACACACCGTTTGAGCAAGAGAATTCTTGAGGTCAACGTCCGTCGCATCCTTCAGAGAAGGAACCCAACCCTTTTGGAATCTCCGAGGGATGCGAAGACCGATGAGCTCCAGCATTCACGAGCTCAAACATCTGCACGCACGAAATGGGTACTGAAAGAATGGGTACAATGCCCAACAGCGGACCTTGTTCATTTTGAACAGGGCTCGCTGTCCACGCCGCCGCGGCCTGTGTCCATTCGAGACAGGAGGCCGCCTGCCCAACAGCGGCCGCTGTTGGTTTGGGACAACACTTGCTGTTGGGCATTGTACCCATTCTTTCGGTACCCATTTCGGGCGTCCAAAAAACAGGTGAGCTCCAGCACGCACGTGCTCACACGCTGTCTTAGAACACTTTCCCTCTGGATGCCAGCGGTCCCGATATCTCGCCCAGAGCTCAAAACTCAAAGGAGAAGGGGACCAAGGAAAGTAGAAGGGAAAGGGGAAACTAAACGTGACAAAACTAAGAAATATGATGGTAGGAAGAAAGAAATAAAAACAAAGATGATGCTAAGGGTGAGTAGAAATACGGGGAACAAGGAAAATAAGAAGAACAAACACAATGCAAAAGAAGACGTGCAAACGACAAAAGGGAGGAGGAAGATGAGGGCGCGGAAAGAGAACAAGAAATGAGAGAGGGGGACAACGAGGAGGAAGATAAGCCATATTGGGCCCCTTGGCTGTCCCGCCGCGTCAAGCAAACCTGCCAAAACTTACGCTGGATGCCTTGGAAGCTGTCTTGGTCGCCTTAAAACGGGGCCATCTTGTTTGGGCCGCTTCCGATTTAGATAACCACTGTATTCCGATGGCTTCCGCCGTTCCGCGGATACTGTATTCCGATGGCTTCCGCCGCTCCGCTGATTTTTGTGCTCGGCTTGCGCCATTCCGCCAGCCTGCTGAAGTAAGCGCCTATGGGCCAGGAGCGACATGGCACAGCACAGCACAGCACAACACAGCACACAACACACAGCACACCACGCCACAACGCAACACACACACACGTTCAGGGGTCGCGCGCGCGCCTGAGATCTGCATCGCCCGCAACACAACTAAGCCACCGCGTCCGTCGGCCTCCTTAATAAACCACAGAAGTTTTGAACTCAGTTTTTGGAATTACGTAACGATTTCTATTGGACAATACAGAACTCAGACGCGCGCGCGCGCGTCGCAGTTCTGCAGTGTCCACAATACAAATAAATCGATGCGTCCGCCGGCCTCCTTAAAGAGCCACCAATTTTTTTAATTCTGTTTTTCGGACCATACAGAACCCAAAAGCACAACTCGGACGCGCGCGCGTATCCATTCCATATACATATAAATCGACGTTTAGATGCGAGTATATATATACACGCATCTACATACATACATATATATATGTATGTATATATATATATATATGTTTGTACATACCTATGTACATATACACACAGTGTGCACATGTATATATATATGTATATACATAAACCTATGGATATAAATATATATATATGCATATATATACACATATCATACATATATATACTTTATATACTTATACAGTATGTAAGAATATGCTCATACAGTTTACATATCATTGTGTATTGCACACGGATCTGATCCGAGATAGCGGATCAGATCCAAAGGGTCGGATCTGATCCGCCTCGGGCCAGAAGCCCAAATCTGATCCGACGCAGTGGATCTGATCCAACCGCCCTGGATCTGAAAAATAGATCCTGTGGACCCCAGGGAGGGCCGAGAGATGGAGGCTTTCCTCGTCGCAGCAACTCAGGAGAGCCCTGAAGTGGTGGTCGTGGACGCCCCGACCGGGGTCGACACAGCCAGGTTCGAGAAGGCACTTAAGCAGCTGGGCTACATGGTCTCGAAGTTCGAGGTGGTCTGCACGCACCACGGGGACGCCACGACGCGGACCAGGCGGGTGCTCGTGGGCGGGCGTCGGAAAGCGGGGGTGGGCCTGGCGTGCATTAACATGCCGCCGGCCTGCTCCCGAGCTGCCAGCGTCAAGCCCCTCCTGGACAAGGGAAAGGACCACCTGTGGCTCGACCAACAAGGCGAGGTGTCATGGGACCCCCGCATCCAGTCCACCAGCGACCCCCTCCTCCTCAAGCCGGTCGGGCACCTCAAGAAGGATGGAGCGAAGCACCTGATCTACAGCGAGGAGGGGCCGGTGGGCACAATCCGCTGGCCTGGAGCGGAGCTCCAAGGACCCGGGGCGACGCTCCTCCGTGTCACCGGAGGGGGCGGAGGCACGGTCCGCGCCCTGACGCCCCAAGAGGTTTGGCGAGTGCAGGGAGGGACCAACGACGAGTGGACCCACTTGCGAGCCCAGGGCTTCACCGAGGACGAACTCCTCAAGGGCGCCGCCAGGGCGCTCCCGCCGAGGACCGCGGAGGCAGTGCTGACCGCGGTGACAGAGGCTCTCGACAGCACCAGCATGCAGCGGGCCGGGGTGCGCCATGACCCAGAGGAGCAAGCTGCGTGGGAGGCCACCAAGCGCTGGTTCCGCGCCTGGGCCCAGGCACCGGATCAGCCCGCCTTGGCACTGGCAGCAGAGGACGAGGTGAGGGCCGGAGGAGCGCTCACCGACGAGATGCACAAGAACCGCCGGCGCGCCCAGGCAGTCCGCTTCAAGATGATCGACGAGGACACGCTCATCGGACCCCGCGAGGCCCCAGCCGCCGAGAAGGTCAAGCTGGATAAAAGTGTGACACGCTCGAAAAGTCCTCGCAAAAAGAGCCCCCGGCGTGCCAAAGAGATGCCAGCCACCGACCTGGTGAGACCGCAAGCGCTGGGCGTGGCTCGGAAGAACAACTACCCCGGGAAGGAGCTCGCCCCCGCCGGCCGCGCTGAGCCTGGCGGAGCCAACTACGCCGGCTGGTTCGCGCAGCAGAAGATGGAGGCCATGCTGCAGAAACTCAGTGAAGGCACAAGGGCAGGTTACGAGGGGGGATGGCGGCTCTGGGTTGCCGTGCGCCAGGCGCAGGGGCTCAGCCCTTGGCTCCCAGGACGTGATCGCGAGGAGCGCCTGGCCGATGAAGAAGCGCTCATCAACTTCGCCGTCCTCTTAGCGCGGGTCGTCGGGAGGACCGAGGGGGCCATCAAGCAGAAGCTCTTCGCGGTGCGCTACGCCCACCTGGTGGCTGGCTATTCGGACCCCCTGCTCCACAGAGGCCGCCTCTGGAGCACGCTTGCAGGGCTGAAGCGCTGGCAGGGGCCCGAGACCAAGCGGAAGAAGCCCGTCACGCCAGCCATGCTCGAATGGCTCCGCGGCTTTCTCCAGCAGGAGGCCAAGCTCCCCGAGGAGGATGCCGTGGTCATCTGGGCGGCCATCGTGACAGCGTTTTTCTTCCTCCTGAGGGCCTCAGAGTACCTCCTCCAGGACGGGCGCTCGCGGTCCTTCGAGCGCGTGCTGCACGGGGAGGACGTGGAGCCCAAGAAGGAGGGGAGGCGCGTGGCAAGCTTCCAGGACGCCGACGAGATGGTGATTTACATCAAGGGCAGCAAGACGGACCAGCTCAACGTCGGGACGGTGAGGAACCACTACCGCGCCGGCACATCGCTCTGCCCGATCGCGGCGATGGAGCGGCTCCAGGCTCACCATCCTCAGCGGATAAAGGGCACCGAGGAACGGCTGCCCCTTTTCCGCTGGGCGTCAGGCACACCGATCCGCAGGGCAGAGGTGCAGCACTTCCTGACGGTCGCGGGGCTGGCCGCCGGCCTCTCCAGGGAAGAGATCGGCAGCCACTCCCTGAGGATCGGCGGGGCAACTGCAATGTACCACGTGACCGAGGACCTCTCCCGAGTGCGCCGATTCGGGCGCTGGCAGTCAGACGCGTTCCACGGCTACCTGTGGGAGTCGCACGAGCCGATGAAGGGCATCTCCGGCAAGATGGCCAGGGACAACTCCTCGTTGACCAACCCGGCGAAGGACAGCGCCCCCAGCAGAGCTGCCGCCGGCGCCGAGAGCGCCAGGCGCGAGAGCCCATGAGAGGCCGCAGCGGGCGCCGCCGGTGCTTACGCACCTGGCGTGCGCCCAACCCGAGCCGCCGGCTTCACGCCGTGCGTGCTTGGGCGCAGCCACCAGCCACCTGCCCCGCCGGCGAGTAGCCGCGCGCTCGCAGGGTACACCCGCCCGTGCCTTCAGCACTGGCTAATACCTCACGGCAAAAGCATGCGTGCAGGTCCGTCCGTCAGGGCCCCACTAGTGCCTGGGATACTGTGGGTCCCCTTGCAGCCCTGGACGAGGATCGCGCTGGAACCCGCCTGGCGCGCCGGCTCTCCATGCCAAGCCTGGGCGTGCCGGGCATACTGGCGCCAGCTGTGCTACAGTAGCTGGCAGTCTGACGGCCCGGGTGGCCGCAGCGCTCGAATTCATGCGCAGGCGCGGGCCCGCACCCCAGCGCCGGCCCGGGGAACCCCCTCTGTCAGGGGCCGGACCCTGCCCGCCCCGTGCACTTTGGGCACTTGCGAAGGCGGGGAGCCAGGAGATCTGGAGGCCGCGGCGCAGACGGGGACGCCAAGTGCCGGCCCGCGCCAAGCGCCAGCGACGACACCCTCGGGCCTCAGCCCGAGGTCGGGCTCCGCCGGCAATCAAGGTACCGGCGCGAGCCCAAAGCCTAGCCTCACGGAGGACAGCCGCGCACGCCGGCATCAGTTGCCTGGCGGCAGTCGGCAGACAGAGGGCCCGTCGGGCCCTCACGCGCACGCCGGCGCACACGCCAGGCGATGCGTGACTCAGTGCCTAGACGGTGCCGGCAACACAACGCCTGGCACCCAGTTTTGGCGACGCCCATCAGGGCGCCCACACAGCACGCCGGCGCGTAGAACCCGCCAGGCGGCCAGTGTGCGGGGGCACTGGCAGCAGCACCCGTATCATAGAACAAAGGCGGCGAGGCCCGCTTCGCGCGGCGGAAGGAGGGACCCGCCTGGCGCGTCACCGCCGGCGGGAGGAGCGCGCGGCCAGCGCAGCAGCAAAATGGGGGGGGGCTGCACCGCTGCCGCCATCATCGCCATCGTCTCCTGAGGGCCCGCCTCAACCGCTTCGCGGCTGGCACGTCCCGCAGCGCCACCGGCGAGGGGGCAGGAGCAGCAGGTCGCGGAGGACAGAGCGGCGGAGGACGCGGGCGCGCCGTCGCCGCGTGGCCAGGGCACAGGCGCGGCCTCCAGCGCCCCATCACCTGCGGGCGCCGCGCAGATCGGCTTCGGGGACATGGCGGTGGATGATGATGATGATGATGAAGCGCCTTGAAAGGTCGGTCCTCCCAAAACACAAACCTGAGAAGCCACCAATACGCCAAGTGCGCACGGCAGAGAAAGAGGGAAAAGGGAGGAGAGGCAGGAGAGGAAAGAAGCGGAGAAAAGGTAAAGCCCAACCCAGGATTGAAACCCATGATACTGAAAGAAATCATGAATGACAGACTGTCCAATATCCCAAATGAATCCCACCACTAGGTCCCTCTTGTGTTGAATGAAGATGAGAAACATAATGAAAGAGGTGCCCAAATTTGACTAACAAGATCTTGAGTGACAATTGGGACCCAACCTTGGAAACACATGGTCCCAAGGTCTAAAGTAAGTATGAGGTGAAGAAAACTTCCATTAAATCCCATGAAACCCATTGAACATGGGTAGTGGTCAAGGCTGATATATATATATATGACTGAAAGAGAATCTGAAAGATAAAATTGAATGTCCCAAGCACGCAATGAACCCAGAAGATACGGAGGCACACAAAGATGAACTGTCAAGGCAGAATGAGATCCCAACCGTGAGAACCCACACCATGCATGTCGAGGAATATGGAATATGGGTGAATTCGAACGAATATGGAGAACGCAAGTTGGCTGGAAATGTTTATAACCTTTTGTATTTGCAAACCAACAACGTAGAAATACATGCAAGAGAGATTGAGAGAGACTGAGAGTCCTCCAAAGCCGCAGGCCCACGCACCGCTGACAACAGAAGATTCCAGTCTGAGGGAGTCCCAGGAATGCTCTTCAGCCGTACCTCCAACGCCACTTTTCCACGAAGAAATCTCCATCCCACCAGTAATCGGACAAGTACCACACAACTGGGTGAGGCCAGCCCGAATCCGGATCGATCCACGTGTCAAAGTACTCCGTATTCCATACTTTGGTGTAGACTTCGTCTACTTCGCAGTAATTCCACATTCCGCCCGAGCCGCGTGTCCACTTGAGACGCTTCTTGGCGGCAAGCTTGACTGGGAGGCTGCGTTTAGCCATCCCCTGGAGTTGGAGGTTTCCCAGCCGTCTCAGACAAGAGCTCCAGTAAGGATTTGAGGCGAAACGGCTACTGACCCGCAACAAATTCTGTCCAAGGAACTCTACGAACCCTTTCATCGGGACCCCGAACGTTGACATACAGACCATGATAGCCGCTGTCCCGACAAGCTTTGAAGAACGGGATTTTGCACCAGTCATATGTGAAATGAGGACCACCAAGGCCCGACGGTATAAGAAACCGAGCCGGCAACTTGACCACCCTTTGGAATAGTAGCGGGGAGCAGTATGAAAGTGCCTCAAGATCTCGTTTAGACAGGAAGCAGACTTTGCGTTTAGACCTGCAAAGCTTCCCCTGAAAGATAACGTAAGGATCCGAAGCCGTGGGATGTAGCATACCGAAAGCTTGAGCCCGAGACTGCGGGAGCCGACAGGAGGCATGAGGAGGGAAGGGGCCCATCCCCCCAAACCCAAGGGAGGAAAACAGACGCCGAGGCCCAAAGACTCAGAGGCATCCTGAGGAAGGAAGGATTGTTGCGAAGCCACGGTATCCCTAAGATCGAATGGATCGAGCGGGTCCCAGATAGAGTCGCACAAGTGACATCTCCTGGTGTCAGCCAATCCACTAGGTGGTAGGCAAAGGAAGAGAGAGGAGATCCCAAAGGGGTCTCGATTCAGACCCAAATGCAAATTCCGTGAGGCGTCAAATGCCCCGGCTCCACTAGTATTGGAGCCTGTTCTCTGAGGCCGCAATTAGGTAGGATACCCAGACCTCTGAAGATTCCGTAACATTAAATTTGTGCACTTGCATTCCGTGAAACATTGCCACGGCAAACTTCCGAGTGTGGGGTGCACATGGGCCACGAAAAAGGCGACGGTCTTTCCCGGTCCTAGCAAAAGACCCATGTTGATCGACAAACGTCAAAATTGACCGAATGGAGCAGATGATGGGAGATATCCCCTGAATTATGTTCCAGAACCGATCTGGGTCAACATACCCCGCTCCCAACCCAAGCTCCATCAAATCTCCAATAAGCTCTAGCCATCGAGAAGTGTCGGGTTCCCTATTCCACCGCTCGCGGACCATCCTCTGTACATCGGTGACACGACCAGCGACTGAGCGAAGCTCCTCCATGGATTTGGACGAGGCCCTGGTAGGTTGTCGTCTTTGAAGATACCTGGCCATTTGACCCCAAATATTCCACCAGACTGTGTAAATGAAATTCCCAGGGTCCGACCAGCGATTGTCGTAGAACACTGCGCCTTTGTATGACATTGTCTTGATCTGTACAAAAGACATAGAGCGCACTGCGATTCCCACGATCCCAATAAGGTTCTTGCATGCCTCACTTGAGAAGAATTCCTCAAAGAGATTCCATAGCTGCCTGAGAGGTATCTCGTATTCGCGCCCCTTCTCATACATGTGGAGTGTGACGCATTTCCGTGGGTTGTATGAACCTGAATTTACAGGAACGATCTCGGAACTTTCAATTGCCAGTGCACGTGGGCAGGCGGATGCCCATGCCTCGAAGACACAGCACTGGAGGGATTTTGAATTCCATGGCCTGACGACCCTCTGAGGGGCAAGCATGAGAGTGTGTTCCCAGATAACTTGAGAAGGGGTTGAAGCAGAACGAGGTAAGCGGGTTGAACCAAAATGACTACAGAAAAGCACCAGGACACCAAGACAACCGACAGATGTGGATCCATAAGATGGAGAGACAGGGATAAGAGATACACTTTATCAGGGATCGGACGGCAGTCATCGTCCTGGCCAACGAAGTGAGATTAACAATCCCAGGCCAAACCCATTTGTACTGAGGTGAAGAAGCAAACTAAGCGCCAAACGACCCCGAGTAGAAACTTGTCACTTCGAGGCCTTGGGCAAAGAGCGAGAAACAACCCCACTTGGCCCCGACAACCGAATTGAGAAGAACCTGATACAATCCCAGCTCATGAGAGATGACCTGAAGGCCCAATGGAATGAAGCACTTGTAATCCCATGAATTCCCAGATTGAACCGAAAGTCATCATCCTGGCAAAAGTGATGAGATTAACAGGACGAGGACGAGGACGACGAGGGGATCTGCTTCGGCACGGCGACCCCGGTTCTGAACGACGGCAGCTCCGAGGCGCGCAGCAGCGATGAGGAGGTGCCGGACGCTGCGATGCTGAACGAGTTGATGGAGAGTGCGAGGCAACATACCATCGCGGAGAGCGACGCGCATTGGATCTTCGAGGTGGAGGCGGACGCGGACCCGGACGACGACTCCAAGGACGCGGCGGGCGGAGTGGAGAAGTTCTTCGACGTAGAGGCCGACAAGGGCGAGAGCGACGGCTCCGAGAGCGCCGAGAAAGACAGCTACGTGGACGAACATGGCAACGTAGAGGTCGGGGCGACAGGAAGGGAGATTGGCTCGGGAGGAATACCGATGGGAGAAGGCCACGCATGCTGGGTCAGAGACCAAGGGCGGCCGCCTTGCCCAGGAGCAGTTGTTTCGTTTTCGGGGATGTCGCTGGGGCCGATGAGGGCTACATTGCCGACTGGCACTCATCGTGAGTCCTCCCGAGCGAATCCCCCAGTCCTTGTGTCCCATGCAAAGGGGCTGATACATGACAGCGACGGCGTTGAGAAGCGGGTTGACAGCGACGTGCTCATGGCGGAGAAGAGCCACGCGGTTTCTGCTGGGGCGGAGGAGGCGCCGCCGCCGCCAGAGCCGCATCCGGCAGAGCGGGTTCGGCGGCGCATCACAGGCAAGCGGGCTCTCCAGGTTGTGCAGGAGCAGGGGCCGGCCCTGGCTCACGTCCGCGTTGCAGCGGCGGCCCCCATGAAGCGGCCGGCGAAGAAGCGGTTTCAGTGCCACGTGCGCCCGTGCCCGACATGCATGTTTTCGATGGTCGCACCAGGCGCGGCGGCGCAGACGAAGAAGAGAGAGCTCTGTGCGTTCTGCTCTCCAGAGACAATGAGGAAGGCTTTGTCGGAGCCTCGCGGTCGCGGCAACGTCACCCGATCCCTGCGGGCTTTCCTGCAAGCGGATCGCCAGGATGCGTTCGACGTGGCGCTGCAGCGGTTGCCCAGCGACGAAGAGAGGGACAAGTTCAGGAAGGCTTTGAGGCGCGAGACGCGGAACAAGGATGCCGCTGCGCAGAGCAGCCAGGCCGACAAGCGCCAGCAGGAGAAAGTGGGGAGACTTCAGTCTCTCATGAATAACCGCGTCGCAGTGACTCCAGCGCCCACCGACGAGCAGCGGGCGGACTACGAGGAACACGTCAAGGACGACGAGAGGCGGTTCAAGAATAAGTTCAAAGCTGTGCAAGAGGCGCGGGACCGGGAGGACGACTCGTGGCGCTCGGAGGCGGCTGTGAAGCTGGAGCAGTGGTGCCGGCAAGGAGCCTGGGTACAGCGCGAACAGTGCAAGCGCATGGAGAAGCGGCATCTACGACCCGTGGACATAGAGGGCCGGACGCGCACTTGGACGATTCCGAAATGCAAGCACTGCAAATCGGACGTGGGCTACACGACAGATTCCTTGGAGGACATCCCGACGGTGCTCCGCCAGCTGCCAGGAGGACGTTTTGTGGGCTTTGCGGCCCCTGGAGCCTTTCTGCGGCGAGTACGTCCAGGCCCAGCATCGGTATCGGGTGCACACGGACATGATTCGATTATGGTGGCGCCCTGTCTCCGTGTCCGAGCAGATTAACCAGCTCAAGCACCGAGAGCAGCGCAGCCGTGCCCGCGAGGCGTATGAATTCCTCATGGCGTCCCAGCAGTCCTCCTACAAGAAGTTCAGAGAGATGCACGCGGCTTTCCGCCGGAAACACGCGGATATGCTGACGGGCGCAGCTGACGACATGCGGTTGCAGCTTCCCCGGAGAGGAATGGAGGAGGAGGGCATCGAGTGCGCTGTCTGGCCGCACCTGCATCCTCGGACCAACATGTGCGAGACGCACATCCGCCTTTCGGACTCTCGCAGGAAGGACACGAGGAAGCGCAAGAAGGAAAGCTCCACGGACTCAAGGATTGGGATGCGGATTCCAACGACGGAGCGGGCGACGGGCCGCGCGACCCCGGTGACTTTGCCAAGAGCAACAGGAACTCGGCGAAGGCGTCGTTCCTGGCGAAGGTGCTCGGCCCCGTCATCGGCTACGGGTCGGACATGGAGCTCGTGCAGTTCGTGCACGATCTTTGGCTGTGGTCCTCGCTCGGCAGCAAGCGGAACGCACTGTCGGAGCAGATGCCGATGCGGCTGGCCATGGGAGGGCACAGCTTCACTCCGGAGTACTGGAAAGTCCGACATGATGCTCTCATCGACGCAGTGAAGCAATTGAGTCTGCCTTCGCTGTTCATCACCGTTTCGCCGTATGAGTGGTCGTTTCCTTACGCGAATTGGGTTGAGGACGAGATGGCAAAAGAGCTTCGCTCCAAGACACATCTGCCAGTGGCGGAGACCTTGCATATTGCGCACGTATTGGGGCAGGTCGTGGAGGGCTTCCTCACGGGCGCCAACAGCACCAGAGCGCGGAAGCGGTGGAAGAAGCACGTGTTCGGCCCGGAGGACAGCAGCGAGAAGAGCACGGCGCGCGCACATTTTGCCGGGGCGGAGTTCCAAGACGGCAAAAGGAAACGGTACGTTGGTGAGCACGAGGCGGCTGCCCAATTTTATCACGGGCGCGGCACCGCGCACATTCACCTACTCGTCTGGCTGAAAGACGAGCCGCGCATCGAGCTGGAGAAGATCATCGTCGCCACGTCCCCGGACGACAATCCGCAGGTGAAGTCGCTGGTGGAGGGCTCCCAGAGATCTTACACTGGGAGCGGGTGGCCTGTGCGCGATGAGGCGCCCTCCTACGACGCGGGGACAGGTACGCTGCGTCTGCACCACTCCAAGTCGGACCACATGCGGCGCAACAAGAAGGGCAACCCAGAGGGTGTTCGCGCGTACATCATCGACGTGCTCACCGCCCTGTACTGCCACGTTGACGTCCTCAGCACTGACAAAGTGGACATGCTTTTGAGGTATGTGACCTCGTACGTCCCGAAGTTCTCAGATTCCTTCTGCGACGAGTGGTTGGCGGACCAGGCGAGCGACTACTCCATCGCGCGCAGGGTGCTGACGGATTACCACCCGCTGGAGCCAGAGATGGTGCTGCAGCTGGCCATGCAATGGTTTCCGCAGACATTCTCAAGCGGGTCCTTTCGAAAGTTCATTGTTCCGGCGCCGTGGGAGAAGGCCGAGCTGCCCGCCCTAGTGCAGGAGTACATGAAGTCGCCGTGGCGCGGCAGGGACATGTCTCTCATGGAGTACATGCGGAAGGCGAACACGGACGGCAACATCCAGCATTGGATTCGGCGGGAGCACAAGAAGCACTTGGAGGAGAAGCCGGACGGCGCCCAAGGTCGCGTGGCCGACTTGGAAGACTTCGCGCGGCAGGTAGTTCCCAAGGGAGATACGCTCATCGCAGCCAGCTACCTGTCGCGGTACGGGGACAGGTATTACGGCCAGTGGGTGCTGTTGAATGTGCCGTTCCGCACGGTCGACGATCTGTGGCGCCCAGAGTTGGAGCGCGTGCCGGACCACCTGCGGAACCAGGCACTGGCGCTGCTTCACCGCTCTGACATCTGGCGCAACGCGGAGAAGATCCGGAAAACGTTGGAGTTGGAAGCCTTCCGCGAGCACCACATTGCGAACATCACAGCCATGCTGCAGGCACACGCGACTCTGATAGACAAGTACATATCCGGTGATTTGTCGAGGGAGGAGTACGCGGTGGACCACTACGAGAATGCCGTCGAGGGCGATCGAGAGATCTACGTGCCGACGAAGCAGCAGGAGAACGTCACGAACACCATCGTGAACCGCGTCTGGGCGAACATGGAGGCGAGGGGATTTAGGGTTTAGGGTTTAGGGTTTAGGGTTTAGGGTCCACTAGCCCAAACTTGCAGCCCACTTGACCGTGTCCCACCCACCCATGACCCAAGACATATTGATCTCGATGCGGCATCAACACGCGACTCGCAAAACGACGACGAGGACGACACCGATGACGACGACGTTGATATTGTTTTCAAAACGACGACGACGCGGCCGCGCAAAGACACCCGGGACGCGGCTGCAACGGCGATGCGGCCCGCGCGCGTGACGACGCGATTTGAAGAACCACGTTTTTTGACGCGAGTCCCTGTGCGATGCAGGGACGCCGCCCAGCGGAGGAGAGGTTGCACGCAAGATCCACGTTTACTGACGCGAGTCCCTGTGCGACGCAGGGACGCCGCCCAGCGGCGGCGAAGTTGCACGCAGTGGTTGCCCAAGGCGCGCGGGATGACTCGTCGCCCCGAAGAGAGGGATCCCCCTGTGCATCCTCGGGACGCAGGCTCTCCCAGAACGCCACTCCCGGTACTCCGGGAGTTTGCAGATCCTCCCAGAACGCCATTCTTGGCGCTCCGAGGGCAAGGATCTGCGCGAAGGGCTCGCCAAAATGGGGGGCGGCCGAAGGAGGGACTTTAGGGCGGCGGAAGGGATTTCAGGATTTAAATCTTTATAGGCTCTTAGTTTTTAGGGTTTAGGGTTTAGGGTTTAGGGTTTAGGGTTTAGGGCTTAGGGTTTAGGGTCTAACAGGGCAAGGCCAGGAATGCCTACCTGCATAGGCACCCACCTGCGGTGGCTATCAATCCCCCCGCATCTCCACCCCCACATAAAGATCATCTCTCCTCTCATGTTATACCGTGGCTGTAGCATAGCATAGCATACCATAGCAAGCGCGGATCGATCCAGGAGCGCGCCTGGGAGCAAGCGCTTAGCAAAGAGGCGGCGGCCGCGCGCGTGTGCACTTTGTCGTATTTTTTGCAATGGTATATGAGCATGGCCACATTCGCCGTGCGCTCAAAAGTTGTTTGTGACGCCCCGATTTACAAGAATGTTAAAAAACCCATTGGTTTTTCAATGATTCAGGTTGCACGCGGAGAGCAATCCTGTACAATTGTGGCACGAGAAAATTATATGTTTTCATATGTTTTGCTGATATCGCTTCTGAAAAACCTTGAAAACACATTGTGTTTCAAAAAATTTCGCCATGATCGCGCGGCCGCCGCGCGCGCGTGCACTTTGTCGTATTTTTTGCAATGGAATATGAGCATGGACACATCTTGCAAGAGCAAAATGTTAAGTCCCCTGGAGCCCCTGGAAGCTCCTGAAGCCTCCAAGAACCCCTACGGCCCTGGGGCTGGGAGCCCCTGGGAACCCCTGGACGCCAAATGGAGCCCCGGCGAGAGCGCCCGGTCACCACGAGCTCCTCCCTGATGTCCTCGTTGCAAACCTCTGGAGCTCAGCACCGACAGCGGGAGCCCCTGGTCGCGCACGGGCTCCTCCCTGATGTTCTCATTTCAACCTCTGGAGCTCAGCACCGACAGCGGGAGCCCCTGGTCGCGCGCAGACTTGGTTGAAGCCGTTCGCCGTGCGCTCAAAAG
Source organism: Prorocentrum cordatum (assembly GCA_963575745.1). Taxonomy (NCBI): domain Eukaryota; class Dinophyceae; order Prorocentrales; family Prorocentraceae; genus Prorocentrum; species Prorocentrum cordatum. The sequence goes on from CAUYUJ010014213.1 coordinate 221,711, forward strand.
TTGTTTGTGGCGCCCCAATTTAAAAGAATGTTGCAAAACCCATTGGTGTCTCAATGATTCAGGATGCACGCGGGAAGCGATACTGCACAATTGTGATATGACAAAATCATATGTTTTCATATGTTTTGCTGATATCGCTTCTGAAAAATATTGAAAACACCGTGTGTTCCAAGGATTTCGCCATGATCGCGCGGCTGCCGCGCGCATGTGCACTCTGTCGTAGTTTTTCGCAATGAATTATTGATATGGACACATCTTGCAAGAGCACAATGTGGGGTGCATTATATTTCTTACAATGGTAAATGCACATCAGAAACACAGAATGATCAAGATATGGTATAAAACATTGGAAACACCGTGTGTTCCAAGGATTTCGCCATGATCGCGCGGCTGCCGCGCGCATGTGCACTCCGTCGCATTTTTTTGCTATGAATTATTGCGATGGACACATCTTGCAAGACACAATGTGGAGTGTCTACTATTTTTTACAATGGAAAATGCACATCAGAAACGAAGAATGATCAGGATATAATATTTTTTGCATGGGATGAAGCACGTTGAAAAACAGAATATTCAGTTTATAATATTTTTTACAACACAAAATTCCGGTTTGCATAAAGGGTTGCGAACCGGGGCCGGGCACTTTGCATTGTAAAAAAAATGTTTTCTTATCGCATGATCAGGATATGAAATTTTTGGCAATGGAAAAGCCCGGGCCGCGGCCGGGGCCGGGCACAATGTATTGTAAAAAAATAGTTGCCTGATCGCATGCTCAGGAAATAACATTTTTTGCAAGGGATGGAGGGGGGGTTGCATAGCGGCCGGTTTAGCGGGCTTTATGGTTCAATAATTATAAGGATTAGAAATTTAGGGATTAGGGTCTAACAGGGCAAGGCCAGGAATACCTACCTGCATAGGCACTCACCTGCGGTGGCTATCAATCCCCCCCGCATCTCCACCCCCGCATAAAGATCATCTCTCCTCTCATGTTATACCGCGACTGTAGCATAGCATAGCATAGCAGAGCAAGCGCTTAGCGGGAAGCTAACCCTGACGGGGGCGGGACCCTAACGGGCGGGACCCTAACGGGCGGGTCGGGCGAGACCCTAACGGGCGGGACCCTAACGGGCGGGACCCCAACGGGCGAGACCCTAACGGGCGGGTCGGGCAAGCGGGACCCTAACGGGCGGGCGGGGCCCTAACGGGCGGGACCCTGACGGGCGAGTGGTTTACTTAGCGGGTCGTGAAGATCCCCCTATCAGGCTCGATCTAGGAGTGCGCCTGGGAGGACGCATGATCAGGAAATAATATTTTTGTGCATAGGATTGTGGGTGGTTTACACAGCGGGTCGTCAAGATCCCCATAGCAGGCTCGATCCAGGGGTGCGCCTGGGAGCACGCATGATCAGGAAATGAAATGTTTTGCATAGGATTGTGGGTGGTTTACACCGCGGGTCGTAAAGATCCTCATAGCAGGCTCGATCCAGGGGTGCGCCTGGGAGCACGCATGATCAGGAAATAGTATTTGTTGCATAGGATTGCGAGTGGTTTACATCGCGGGCCGTGAAGATCCCCAAACGAGGCTCGATTCGGGGAGTTCGGATGCCATAGGGACGCGCGGGGAGGAAGTCTTTAGGGTTTAATAATTATAAGGATTAAAGATTTAGGGTCCACTAGCCCAAACTTGCAGCCCACTTGACCGTGTCCCACCCACCCATGACCCAAGACATATTGATCTCGACGCGGCATCAACACGCGACTCGCAAAACGACGACGAGGACGACACCGATGACGACGACGTTGATATTGTTTTCAAAACGACGACGACGCGGCCGCGCAAAGACACCTGGGACTCGGCTGCAACGGCGATGCGGCCCGCGCGCGCGAAGACGCGATTTGAAGAAACACATTTTTTGACGCGAGTCCCTGTGCGACGCAGGGACGCCGCCCAGCGGCGGAGAGGTTGCACGCAAGATCCACGTTTATTGACGCGAGTCCCTGTGCGACGCAGGGCCCCCCGCGGTCGCCGCGGGCGCACCGCCCAGCTGGCCCGCGGCCGCCTGCGCCGCCGAAGGGTCGGCGCGCAACCCCGCGTCCGCCGGGCCGCCCTCCCGCGAGCTCGCAGAGGGGGGCCGCGGCGCCCGCGGCCGCCTCGCCCGCCGCGGGGGCGCCCGGCGCCATTCCTGGCGCTCCGAGGCCAAGGATCTGCGTGAGGGGCGCACCCTGGGATTTGCAGATCCTCCCAGAACGCCATTCCTGGCGCTCCGAGGGCAAGGACCTGCGCGAGGTGTGCGCCAAAATGGGGGGGGCGGCCGAAGGAGGGACTTTAGGGCGGCGGAGGGGCTTTTAGGATTAAAATATTTATAAGCTCTTAGCTCTTAGCTTTTAGGGTTTAGGGTTTAGGGTTTAGGGTCCACTAGCCCAAACTTGCAGCCCACTTGACCGTGTCCCACCCACCCATGACCCAAGACATATTGATCTCGATGCGGTATCAACACGCGACTCGCAAAACGACGACGAGGACGACACCGATGACGACGACGTTGATATTGTTTTCAAAACGACGACGACGCGGCCGCGCAAAGACACCTGGGACGCGGCTGCAACGGCGATGCGGCCCGCGCGCGTGACGACGCGATTTGAAGAACCACGCTTTTTGACGCGAGTCCCTGCGCGACGCAGGGACGCCGCCCAGCGGCGGAGAGGTTGCACGCAAGATCCACGTTTATTGACGCGAGTCCCTGTGCGACGCAGGGCCCCCCGCGGTCGCCGCGGGCGCACCGCCCAGCTGGCCCGCGGCCGCCTGCGCCGCCGAAGGGTCGGCGCGCCACCCCGCGTCCGCCGGGCCGCCCTCCCGCGAGCTCACAGAGGGGGGGCCGCAGCGCCCGCGGCCGCCTCGCCCGCCGCGGGGGCGCCCGGCGCCATTCCTGGCGCTCCGAGGCCAAGGATCTGCGTGAGGGGCGCGCCCTGGGATTTGCAGATCCCCCCAGAACGCCATTCCTGGCGCTCCGAGGGCAAGGATCTGCGCGAGGTGTGCGCCAAAATGGGGGGGGCGGCCGAACGAGGGACTTTAGGGCGGCGGAAGGGCTTTTAGGATTAAAATCTTTATAAGCTCTTAGTTGTTTTAAGGTTTAGGGTCTAACAGGGCAAGGCCAGGAATACCTGCCTGCATAGGCACTCACCTGCGGTGGCTATCAATCCCCCCCGCATCTCCACCCCCACATAAAGATCATCTCCCCTCTCATGTTATACCGTGGCTGTAGCATAGCATACCATACCATAGCAAGCGTGGCTCGATCCAGGAGTGCGCCTGGGAGCAAGCGCTCAGCAAAGAGGCGGCGGCCACGCGCGTGCAATTTGTCGTATTTTTTGCAATGGAATATGAGCATGGCCACATTCGCCGTGCGCTCAAAAGTTGTTTGTGACGCCCCGATGTACAAGAATGTTGCAAAACCCATTGGTTTTTCAATGATTCAGGATGCACGCGGAGGGCGATCCTGCACAATTGTGGTATGAGAAAGTCATATGTTTTCAAATGTTTTGCTGATATCGCTTCTGAAAAACATTGAAAACACATTGTGTTTCGAAGGATTTCGACATGATCGCGCGGCTGCCGCGCGCATGTGCACTCTGTCGAATTTTCTGCAATGGATTATTGGCATGGACACATCTTGCAAGAGCAAGATGTTGAGTTTATATTTTGTTTACAATGAAAAGTACACATCAGAAACGAGGACTGATCAGGATGTAATATTCTTTGCAAAGGATGGAGCATGTTGAAAGGCAGAATGTTCAATTTATATTACGTTTTACTATACAAAACCCCGGTTTACATACGGGTTCGCGACCCGGACCGGCCACGTTGCATTGTAAAAAAAATGGTTTTCTGATCGCATGATCAGGAAATAATATGTTTTGCATAGGAGAAAGGTCGACTTACATAGCGGCCAGTTTTGAAGGGTTTAGGGTTTAATAATTATAGAGATTAGAAATTTAGGGTGTTGCCCGCAAAGCGGTGTGGGCGCGCGCACGCATCCCACCCCCACATCAAGATTGTTGGGGTGGGATGCTGCGCGCGCGCTCGCGTTGCTTGTTCTCCCGCCCCAATCCTCCCCAGCTATTCTCTTTTAGGGTTTAGGGGCACAGAGAGTTCTTCCCCCCAACCCCCACTCATGGGGGTGTCGAACACCACGTCGTCCTACCTGAGAACGCGCAGGCGCTGTCACGCATTGGGGAACAACCTCCAAGTTTAGTTCGCGCGTTGGGGAACGCCCGACCGGGCGATCTCTTCCGACTCTCGCAGGGGCGGTTCTGCGCGGTGGCGCACGCGCAGCGGTTTGCGGGCCAATGAGGTGTCGTACCTTGTGGCCCATGTTACGCTGGCGACGCCAGAACCGCGCCTGCGCGCTCTTTTTCGATGGCCAGGCGCGCTGGCGAGCGCAGATGGCGATTGAAATAAACTTACGCAGATGCCTCAATCTCAGAAGCGATCATGGTGGGCCACGACAAAGGGGACCAGCTCGCCGGACGCTCCGCGGCTCGCGCGCGCGCGTTTCCAGCGCTGACACCACGTCGTCCTAGAGTCTCCGGGGTTCGTTCGCGCGTTGGGGGACGCCCGACCGGGACGCCCGACCTTTTCCGATTCCCGCAGGAGCGATTCTGCGCGGTGGCGCACGCGCAGCGCTTTGTGTCGGATGGTGGGAGGGGGAGCTCGAGGGGGCGGGCCTGGCGCCCCCTCGATGCGACGCACCAGGCAGCGCGTCGCGTGCGTCAGCCGGCCGGCCGGCCGGCCGTCTGGCCGTCGAGTGTATTCCTTATCGCTGAAGTACGTTGGCGACGCCAGAACCGCGCCTGCGCGCTCCTTTTCGGTGCGCAGGCGCGCTGGCGAGCGCATATCGCGATTGGGGTACAATTACGCATCTGCTTCAATCTCAGAGAGGATCATGGTGCGCCACGACAAAGAGGACCAGTTCGCCGGACGCTCCGCGGCTCGCGCGCGCGCGCGAGGTTCCCGCGCTGACCCCCTGGAACGCTTGGGGAGCCTCTGGGACGCGTGGGAGCGCCTGGGGAGCGCCTGGGAGCGCGCCCAGGCGCGCTGGGAGCGCCTGGAGAGCCCCTGGCAGCGTTTTCCTATGTGTTCCTAAGTTCCTGGGGGATATTGTGACCGCGCTGTGTTTGGGTTCCGGCTGTGGGGTTCGTATTTCCTGCTACGCAGGTAGCCTGTGGCGTAGCCAGCCTGAGGCGTGGCGTGCGGGCGGTCGAGCTTAACCTCTCCCTTTCCGTAGATTCTCCACGCGCTCCACTGAACGTTCCGACCAAGGCTCGTATGCGTCTGGGGCATCCCGACAGCGACGCATACTCGAGTTTAGGGTTTAGGGTTTAGGGTTTAGGGTCTAACAGGGCAAGGCCAAAAATACCTACCCGCATAGGCACCCACCTGCGGCGGCTATCAATCCCCCCCGCATCTCCACCCCCACATAAAGATCATCTATCCTCGCGGGTCGGGCGGGCGGGACCCTAACGGGCGGGTCGGGCGGGCGGGACCCTAACGGGCGGGTCGGGCGGGCGGGGCCCTAAACCCTAAATCCTCACCATGCACCTATCTCACTATGCAAAAGCCCGTGGAAGCCTGCAGGAAACACTCTCTTGAGGCTGTTTCAGGCCCTTCTTGGGCTGTCTTGGGATGTCGTGAAGCCGAACTATACATGATTCACAGTTCGACATTGATCTCCATCTTGATGCATTGTGTTGTTTCGGCACGCTTGCTGATATGCGGCAGCCGCGCTAGAAGCTGGGGTTACCCAAATGATGTGGAACCCGCCCTTTGTAATCTATGTTATGCTGCCATAGCATGCGAGAGGCAAATCGCGTTCACACTATTGCGATTTCTATCTCATGATCTTTGGCATGGCATTCCATTGTACTGTGTTATTATTTCTACGATGTCGAAATCTATGTCTCATTTTCTGTGCATATGCGCATGCGATGTTTCGATATATGTCCACGGCGTGTCTCTCTCAGGCGATTGTCCTCTGGTATGCTCGGCTTCAACCACTCTATACTTAGATTATCCTAAGTGTTTTGGTTCTGAGGTCACTCTATGACGTCAGTTCACTTATTGAATCGCTTCGCTCATTCCGCCTGACCATCGTGTAGCTTCGCTGGCACTTGCTTGCGTGTTGGGGGAGGCATTTGGGTGGCCTGCAGGGGCCGCTTTGGGGCCTCTTGGGGGCCTCCTGAGGGCTCGTTGGGAGCCTCCTGGTGTCTCTTATGGATTTCTTGGGGCCTCCTGGGGACTTCTGAGGGCCGAGGGCTCGAAGTATTGTTTCGTGCTTCCCCCTGGGGCCTCTCTTGTGGTGTTCTAGGGGCGCTCTTGTGCCGTCTTGGAGTTCTCGTGGACCGTCTGGGAGCACTCTTGATGACTCTGCCATGCGGCTGCTGATGAGGATGTTGATGATGATGATGTGATGACGATGATGATGCTGATAATGACGATGACGATGATGATAATGAACATAGTGGTGATGACGATGCTGATGCTGATGATGACGATGATGAAGATGATGACTCGCTGTCTATATGTACATGTTTGGCACCTCATTTACTTACATAGTGCCCCGCCGCTATGCTATAGTAGTACCGCATAGGTCCCCAAAAAGTTATCACATCTATGTGCGCGCAGTCTGTTACTCCGACTTGCCATGTGCCTATCCTGCCATGTGGTACAGCATTTCTGTAAGCGTTTCCTGTATCTCCTTTGAGCCTATCACGCAACCGTGCCTTTATGGTGAGCACGGGTACCCCCGCCGTGGTATGGCAGCACAACGTGAGTCTTCCGAGAGTGGGCGCTATCTGTCTGCGCGTTTCTTCTTACTTTACGTATCTGAGGACTATCCCACTGGCCTCATAGAGCAGCACATGTTCTCTGCATATCCCCTGCCCGCGGCAGCGGTTATATCTATCATGCTCGCTGCCGTTATTGCTTCAGCAGCTATTGTGCAAAACTGCCTACTAGGTCCGCCAGGACTATTCAGATGGCAGGTTCCCACACCATCACCTTTTTTTGCCCGCCCCCGCCGCGGCGTGGCTTGCCTATTTCTACAAGCTGCTCACGAAGGTCGCTGATCACTACGATCCTATTGACGTGCCGGATGGGGAGTGGCACGGCTGGAATACTACCATGTACACCAGCACTCACCATCACGACATGATGGACGGGTACCTGGCCTATGGCAGTCCACACGAGTTTTTGACGAGCTACCGTCACGCTCGTGGCTATCATCATCTGGGTTACATGTCGATCTATGCCATGCTCCACTTCCACTATGGCATATTCCGGACGGGGCAGTACACCGGGGTCTTGGCCTATAGCGAGGACATGCACGACGACCGTGTATCGGATCTATATGCGCGCGTTCCTGCCATTGCCGCTGACCTTTACGCTATCGTCCCCAGCGACTGCTCTATCGAGCGCTTTTGGGAAAACGACCTGCGCTTTGTACGGCCGAAAGACATGTCGCGTGTCCTCTATCACATGTCGTCTCTCCAGGACTTCATGATGCCCGTGCTGCAGCCCCGCGTCCTCAACCCTATCGTTGAAGACCATCACGCGCAGCACTTGCAAGCCGTTGTCTCCGAAGAGCTATACGAGCGCATCTTCCGCTTCGCGTCCTATGTCCGCACGCACTATTACAACGAGGACCATGTCGATGGAGGGACTATTACCAGTCCCAGCGGGCAGCAGAGGGATACGCTGCTCAACATCTGCGAGCGGCTGCACGGGACTATCTCCACGGAGGACATCAATATCATTCAGGATATGATTGATGAGGGCCCTCATTTAGTTCAGGAGACCTGAGTGGCCCTATGCTTGAATCCCAACTCATCCTCTCCACTGTGTTCTAATTCTTCATGCACCTCCGATGAAGAGGAGAGGACCTCCAATGAAGAGGAGAGGAGGAGGAGGAGAGGAGGACCTCCAATGAAGAGGAGAGGAGGAGGAGGAAGGAGGAGGAGGAAGGAAGGGAGGAGGAGGAGGAGGAAGAGGAGGAGGAAGAGCAGGAGGAAGGGGAGGAACGGACGTGGACGAGGAGGAGGAGGTGAGGGAGGAGGAGGAGGAAAATAGGAGGAGGAGGAGATGGAGAGAGAGAGAGGAGGGGGAGGAGGGAAGAGATAATGATGATGATGAAGGTGATGATGATGATGATGACGGTGATGCTGATGATGATGAGGATGATGATGACGATGATGATGATGCTGATGCTGGTGCTGAAGATGATGCGGCTGATGATGATGATGCTGATACTGATGCTGATGATGATGATAATGATGCTGATAATGAAACGATGATGAGGATGATGCGGATGCTGATGATGATGATGCTGAAGATGATGACGACCCACTGTCTCTGTGTGCATGTGTTGCGTCTCACATATTTACACGTCTGTAGGCACGCAGTCTGATTTCTTGCTTACGTACCTTACCTATGATACACCATGAATGCCGTAGTTTTTGTTGGGGGAACCTGTGTTTGATGTGCTATCCTTTGCTATGCTATGCAATGCTCTGCTATGCAATGCTACACCATAGGTTCCCCACTTGGGGGGGGGGGCCTACGCGTTGGCATGTTGTGTTATGCTATGCTATGATATGCTATGCTATGCTATGCTATGCTACACCATAGGTTCCCCACTTGTTCGGGGGAACCTATGCGTTTCCATGCCGTGCTATGCTATGCTATGCTTTACTATGCTATGCTATGCTACACCATGGGATCCCCAGTTTTGGGGGAACATATGCTTTGCCATGCTGTGCTATGCTATGATATGCTATGTTATGCTATGATGTGCCACACCATAGGGTCCCCACTGTTTGGGGAACCTATGCTTTGCCATGCTGCGCTATGCTATGCTATGCTATGTCATGCCATGCTATACCGTAGATTCCCAACTTTTTGGGGAACCCATGAACTCCTATACTCCATCCTGCTATCTCCGGCCACGCCCATGCTGTGCTATGCTATGCTGTGCCATGCTATGCTATGCTATGCTACACCATAGGTTCCCCTGTTGTTGGGGAACCTATGCTCTGCCATGGCGGACGTGGAGGAGAAGAAGGGGAGAAGAGGGAGGAGGAGGAGGAGGATAGTAGGGAGGAGGAAATGGAGAGAGAGGAGGGGGAGGAGGGAAGAGATATTGATGATGATGAAGATGATGATGATGACGGTGCGCTGATGATGATGAGGATGATGATGCTGCTGATGCTGATGCTGATGATGATGCTGAGGCTGATGCAGCCGATGATGATGATGATGATGATGCTGATACGGATGCTGATGATGATGATACAGATGCATGCTGTGCTATGCTATGCTATGCTATGTTATGCTATGCTATGCCACACCATGACCCCACTTTGTGGGGAACCTAAGCTTTGCCAAGATGTGCTATGCTGTGCTATGCTATGCTATGCTATGCTACATCATAGGTTCTCCACCTTTACGGGAACAAATGCTTTGTCATGTTATGCTATGCTATGCTATGCCATGGTATGACATGCTATGCTACACCATAGGTCACCCACTGTTGGGTAACCTATTCGTTGCCATGCTGTGCCATGCTATGCTATGATATGCTATGCTACACCATGGGCACACTTTTTGGGCAACCTATGCTTTGCCATGCTGTGCTCTGCCATGCTATGCTATGCTGTGCTACACCATAGGTCACCCACTGTTGGGTAACCTATTCGTTGCCATGCTGTGCCATGCTATGCTATGATATGCTATGCTACACCATGGGCACACTTTTTGGGCAACCTATGCTTTGCCATGCTGTGCTATGCTATGCTATGCTATGCTACACCATAGGTTCCCCACGTTTTGGGGAACCCATGCTTTGCCATGCTGTGCTATGCTATGCTACGCTATGCTATGATATGCTATGCCACACCATAGTTTCCCCACCTTTGGGGGAACCTATGCTTTGCCATGTTGTGCTATGCTATGCTATGATATGCTATGCTATGCTATGCTACACCATAGGTTCCCCAACTTGTTCTCGGGGGAACCTATGCGTTGCCATGCCGTGCTATGTTATGCTATGCTATGATATGCTATGGTACACAGTGGGTTCCCCAGTGTTTGGGAAACCTATGCTTTGCCATGCCATGCTATGCTATGTTTTGCTATGTTATGCTATGCTATGTCACACCATAGGTTCCCCACTTTTTGGGGAACCCATGCCTTGCCATGCTGCGCTATGCTATGCTATGATATGCCATGCCATGCTATACCGTAGATTCCCCACTTTTTGGGGAACCCATGAACTCCTGTACTTCATCCGGCTATCTCTGGCCACGCCCATGCTGTGCTATGCTATGCTGTGCCATGCTATGTTATGCTATGCTACACCATAGGTTCCCCAGTTGTTCGGGAACCTGTCCCATGCTGGGCTATGCAATGCTATACTATGAGGTGCACCCACTAGGTTACCCACTTTTTGGGTAACCTATGCTCTGCCATGGCGGACGTGGAGGAGGAGGAGGAGGAGGAGGAGGAGGAGGAGAGGGAGGAGGAGGAGGAGGAGGATAACAGGGAGGAGGAAATGAAAAGAGAGGAGGATGAGGGAAGAGATAATGATGATGATGAAGATGATGATGATGATGATGATGATGATGATGACGATGCGCTGATGATGGTGAGGATGATGATGATAATGATGCTGATGCTGATGCTGATGTTGATGCTGATGCAGCTGATGATGATGATGATGCTGATACGGATGCTGATGATGATGATACAGATACATGATGTGATAGGCTATGCTATGCTATGTTATGATATGCTAAGCCACAGAATAGGTTCCCAACTTGTTGGGGAACCTATGCTTTGCAATGATGTGCCATGCTGTGCTATGCTATGCTATGCTATGCTGCATCATAGATTCCCCACCTTTAGGGGAACCTATGCTTTGCAATGTTGTGCTATGCTATGCTATGCCATGGTATGCTATGCTATGCTACACCATAGGTTGCCCACTTTTGGGGGAACCTATGCCTCGACATGCGGTGCAATGCTATGCTATGCTATGCTGTGCTATGCTATGCTACACCACAGGCTCCCTATTTTTTGGGGAACATATGCTTTGCCATGTTGTGCTATGCTATGCTATGCCATGGTATGCTATGCTATGCTACACCATAGGTTCCCCACTTTTGGGGGGACCTCTGCGTTGCCATGCTGTGCTCTGCCATGCTGTGCTATGCGATGCTACACCATAGATCACCCACGTTTGGGTAACCTATGCTTTGCCATGCTGTGCCATGCTATGCTATGCTATGCGCTGCTACACCATAGGTTACACACTGTTTGGGTAACCTATGCTTTGCCATGCTGTGCTATGCTATGCTATGCTATGCCATGCTATGCTACAACATAGGTTCCCCACCTTTTGGGGAACATATGCTTTGCCATGCTGTGCTATGCTATGATATGCTATGCTATGTTATGCTACAGTTATACGCTTTTTGGGTAGCATGTGCTTTGCCATGATGTGCGATGCTATGCTATGCTATGATATGCTCTGATACACCATAGGTTACCCACTTGTTGGGTAATCTATGCTATGCCATGCTGTGCTATGCTATGTTAGGCTATGATATGCTATGCTACACCATAGGTTCCCCACTTGTTGGGGAACCTATGCTCTGCCATACGGTGCTATGCTATGCTATGCTATGTTATGCTATGCTATGCCACACCATAGGTTCCCCACTTTTGGGGGAACCTCTGCATTGACATGCTGAGCTACGCTATGATATGCTATGCTATGCTGTGCTACATCATAGGTTCTCCACTGTTAGGGGAACCTATGCTTGGCCATGCTGTGCTATGCTATGCTATGCTATGCTATGCTACACCATAGGTTACCCACTTGTTGGGTAACCTATGCTTTGCCATGCTGTGCTATGCCATGCTATGCTATGCTATGCTATGCTATACTACAGCATAGGTTCCCCACTTTTTGGGGAACCTATGCTTTGCCATGCTGTGCAATGCTATGCTATGCTATGCTATGCTATGCTACACCATAGGTTGCCCACTTTTGGGGGAACCTATGCCTCGACATGCGGTGCAATGCTATGCTATGCTATGCTGTGCTATGCTATGCTACACCACAGGCTCCCTATTTTTTGGGGAACATATGCTTTGCCATGTTGTGCTATGCTATGCCATGCCATGGTATGCTATGCTATGCTACACCATAGGTTCCCCACTTGTTGGGGAACCTATGCTTTGCCATGCTGTGCTATGCGATGCTATGCTATGCTATGCTCTGCAACAGCAATAATGCATGTTTCTATATCACCATCATGGATACAAATACATCCATGCAGTAATCATCCATGCAATGATCTTTTCCTCTCAATCTTCCTCCTGGCCAGACGCGCATTTTTGCTGCTTATGACGGCACGTTTTTATCAGCAAAGCCCATCGCTGTAAAACAGCGCTGGGGCGATGCTATCCTGGGACGCGAATGCCCAGTCTCTGGCCACGCCCGGGCTTGTCAACCTCATTCAGTCCTATACTCCATTCTTCCGATACTCCTATCTCCGTCCGTGCATCATGATTACAAATATATACATGCAGTAATCATCCATGCAATAATCATTTCCTATCTATCTTCCTCTTGGCCAAGAGCGCTAGCTCATTTTGCTGCTTATGACGGCGCGTTTTTATCAGCAATGCCTATCGCTGGTCAAATCAGCGCTGGGGCGATGCTATCTTGGGGCAAATATTCCCCACTCTCTGGACCGGCTCCTCTGGGCGACCGGAGGCGCGACTACGATGACAGGTCGCGCGGCCGATGATGGATACAAGCGTGCGGGCACTCTATTCTGTGCGCTCTTGTTCTCTCTGTTGTGTTCGTTCACGCACCTCCAATGAAGAGGAGAGGAAGAGGGGAAGGAAGGAGGAGGAAGAGGAAAAGAAGGAAAAGGAGGGGGAGGAGAAGGAGGAGGACAAGGAAGAGCAGGAGGAGGGGGAGGAGGCGGACGTGGAGGAGGAGGAGGAGGAGGAGGAGAAGAGGGAGGAGGAGGAGGAGGATGAGAATAGGAGGAGGAGGAGATGGAGAGAGAGAGGAGGGGGAGGAGGGAAGAGATAATGAAGATGATGAAGCTGACGATGATGATGACGGTGATGCTGATGATAATGAGGAGGATGCTGATGATGCTGATGCTGATGCTGATGATAGCTGATGCGGCTGATGATGATGATGATGATGATGATGCTGATACTGTGCTATGCTATGCTATGCTATGCTATGCTATGCTAAAGCATAGGTTCCCCACTTTTTGGGGAACCTATGCTTTGCCATGTTGTGCTATGCTATGCTATGCTATGCTATGCTATGCTATGCTACACCATAGTTTCCCCACGTTTTGGGGAACCTATGCTTTGCCATGCTGTGCTATGCTATGCTATGCTGTGCTATGCTATGCTACACCACAGGTTCCCCACTTGTTGGGGAACCTATGCTTTGCCATGCGGTGCTATGCTATGCTATGCTATTCTATGCTATGCTATGCTACACCATAGGTTCCCCACTTGTTGGGGAACCTATGCTTTGCCATGCTGTGCTATACTATGATATGCTATGCTATGCTATGCTACACCATAGGTTCCCCACTTTTGGGGGAACCTATGCTTTGCCTTGCTGTGCTATGCTATGCTATGCTATACTATGCTATGCTATGCTACACCATAGGTCCCCCACTTGTCGGGGAACCTATGCTTTGCCATGCTTTGCTATGCTATGCTATGCAAATGCTATATTACACCATAGATTCCCCACTTTTGGGGGATGCTACGCCATGCGGTTCTGTTCGGCGGTCCTTGTGCGTTATGTCATGCTATTTCGTCCTATTCTATGCTATGCTCCACGAAACTTGGACTCGTTGTGGCTATGTACGTGTTTTTCTTACTAACACTTGCCTTGAGCTATATTGGCTATTCAGTTGCATCCGTTATCTGTTGATTTGCACGGTTCGCTATTCAGTTACACCGTTCCTTATTCCATTCTGTGTGCACCATTCTGCTTTTCATTTGATTTACCATTCAGTTGCTCGTGGCCGATCAGTTGCAGCACTCCGATATTGATTGCATCGTTCGCTATGCAGAACGTTCGCAATTCGGTTCTCTATGCGTCGCTTCGCTATTATGTTGCACAGTTCTCTACTCGGTCGCATGCTATAACGTTATGCTCCTTTGCGCCTATTGGCTACTCACTTCTGCGATGCTTCACGCGGCCGACCGCGCTTCTGTGCTCTATCCATCGTGAATGCAGGTGTCAAGTGCCTCACGGTTGCTAAAATTATTGGCGCTCATCCGTGCTGTCTATTCTCTGTTGTGTCTATTCGTGATCGCGGGACAGATTTCTTATGGCTGCTATCGATGACGCCTGCGGGTGCTCTCCGACCCAATATCACCTCATGCGCGCGCGGTATGATACGCTGTGCTATGCCATGCTGTGCCACGCAATATCATGAGGTTCTGCTTGACGGGAACCAGGTCCATCTGAGATAGGAGCTTAGTTAAGCAATGCTGTGCTATGCTATGCCATGCTAACCCATAGGTTCCCCACTTTTTGGGGAACCTATGCTCTGCCTATGCTGTGCTATGCTATGCTATGCTACACCATAGGTTCCCTACTTTTGGGGGAACCCATGCTTTGCCATGCTGTGCTATGCTGTGCTATGCTATGATATGATATGCTATGATACACCATAGGTTCCCTCTTTTGGGGAAAATATGCTTTGCCATGCTGTGTTATGTTATGCTATACCATGCTATGCTGTGCTACACCATAGGTTCCCCACTTTTGGGGGAACCTATGCGTTGCCATGCTGTGATATGTTATGATATGTTATGCTATGCTATACTACACCATAGGTGCCTCACTTTTTGGGGAACATATAATTTAGCAGAACATCATTCAACTTAACATAGAATTGTGATATAGTGGCCGATGCCAACGCTTAACTTGACATAACATTGCGCAACATACCATGAAATGGCATAGAAAAGCCTATACATATGGATCTGTGCTATGCTATGCTATGCAACACCATGGATTCACCATGTGTCGGGAAACCTATGCTTTGCCATGCGGCGCGATGCTATGCTATGCTATGGTATGCTAAACCATGGATTCCCCAGTTTTTTGAGAACATATAGCTATGGTATGCTATGGTGTGCTAAATCATTGGCTGTCAAGTTGTATTATGACATGCTATGCTGCATCATGGGTTCTTTTTTGGGGGGGATGACATATGATTCGCCATACGGTGCTATGCCATGATATGCTATATCCTACAACATCAGGTTTCATTTTTTGGGGGGAACCCATGCTTTGCCCTGCTGTGCCCCCCCTCCCTCACCCACACTCCAGGGAGCAAGGCCGCCCCGCGAGGGCGGGGAGGGCCGCACCCTAAGCTTTCATGTTTCACCATTTCACCATGGCAACATCTAAATTGCTATGATACCGCCTTTGAAGGCACCCCAGGGAGCAAGGCCACCCCGCGAGGGCGGGGAGGGCCGCACCAAACATTTTATGTTTCACCGCGTTTCATCATGGCAACATCTCGGTTGCTATGTTCTCGCCTTCTAAGGCCACGTCGTCGAGGTCGCCGACTTGGAACTTGCCTGCGAGAGTGCGGCCGTTGCGTGCGCCCGATATGTTTCATTCTATGCGCTTCAAAAAAAACAACAAAACAAGAAACCATCAAAAAACTAATTACACGAGGGCGAAATCATCATTTTCTTTTCAGGTCGTGGAATGTTGTTGACATTTTGGAGCTTCCTTCAAAGGCTATCTGGCATCATGGAGCCATCTTGGGGCGGTCTTGGGACATCTTGGAACATCTTCGGAGCCATCTTGGAGCTTGTCTTGGGCTTTCCGAGGCGCTCTAGGAACCGTCTTGGGCCACGTTGAGCGCCCCAGCGCGTGGCCACGCTACAAGATGAGGTTCCCCACATTTAGAAAAACCGCTGACGTATGTACTTTCCTTCTCTTTGCTATATCGTGACATTCCTATAGCAATAGTCTTGATGATACGTGTTCTATTATGTCCTGACCACGCTATACTATCAGATTCCTATAACCTCAGGTCTCCAACCTGCTATGCTGTCCTATATTATGTCACGGCCACGCTATGACATGAGCCTCCCCAGATTTTGGGGAACCTCGCGTCTTTCGTAGGTGCGTTGCTGTGCATACAGTGATTCATAATATCAAAATGTTTTCATCAGATTTTGGAGCAGGCATGCTGTGCTATATTATGCCAGGGCCTTGCTATAACATGAATTTCCCCAAATGTTGGGGAACCTTGTGTCTTTCGTATGCGCGTTGCTACACTTCTACCGTTATGCTATAACATGGGTTCCTCATGATTACGAAAGATCTACACGCGGAAGATCTCCAAACTTTCATATAGCACGGCCCCGGGAGACATATGCAAACAGGAAACTTTCTGTGCGTGGGCTGTGTGTTACATGTTTTTAGGATGTCCTATACTCTTTGTTGTGGTCGCCGTTTCGGTTCGCAGGGGAATCTCGGCCCTTTCATCTATCTGCTGGGGGCACTGATTGGCATGTCCCCATACGACCGCGATGCCATGATAGACGTATTTGAAAATGATATATTTCCCTTTGTTGCCCATGTAAGCGGCCCATGGCCTATGGATATCGACAAGGGGATGGTCCAGCGGGCTATTAAACAGTGCATCACTCTGAACAACTTCATCGAGACCCTGCGCGCCGGCGATGTTGACCGGGATCGCATCTATGAGTGGTTATTTCCGAACGTTCCCCAAAGGTGCCGCGGGTGGTCATTTGTATCACCGCTCAAAATCCTGACCTATATCTTGCTGTGCATGAAGAGCCGTTATGCGGCCATGGCGGCGTCGGCTATGGTGCCCTTGTTGCATTGGGAATCTAAGCCACATGCTGTGGCAGGCATAGTCCTGCAGGGGTGGCTCCAATACGTGGACACCTATGGGCCTATCACGTGGAAGCACTTCGTCAACGTCGTGCACCATGAGCTGCCAAAGGGGCGCCCGACTATCGATGACACTGTTCAATGGATCCGTACCGTGGGCGATGGGGATCAACCGGAGACTATCGTTTTCTGGTTCATCGACTTCGACGCCAGGGCACCTCCGCAGGAGCCGCCCTATGCCAACAAGTGAAGCCAGGGCCGTTTTCTCTCTTCTTGAACCTATTCTTTGCCATGCCATGCTGCGCTATGCTATACTATGCAGGGCTATGCTATGCTCCACAATAGATTACCCAGTCTTGTTTTATGAAATTATGTTTTGCCATGCTATGCTATGCTATAGTATGCTGTGATATGCTATGCTGCACCATAGGTTCCCAACGTTTTGGGGAACGTGTGCCGTGCCATGCTGTGCTATGCTATGCTATGCTATTATATGCTATGCTATGCAACAGCAATAATGCATGTTTCTATCTCACCATCATGGATACAAATATATCCATGCAATACTCGTCTTTGCAATAATCATTTCCTCTGTATCTTCCTCTTGGCCTGGAGCGCTAGCTCATTTTGCTTCTTAGGACGGCACGTTTTGATCAGCAATGCCTAGCGCTGGTCAAATCAGCGCTGGGGCGATGCTATCTTGGGGCAAAGATTCCCCACTCTCTGGACCCGCTCCTCTGGGCGACCGGAGGCGCGACTATGATCAGTGTCGCGATGCCGATGGTGTATACGAGCGTGCGGGCAGTCTATTATGTGCACTCTTTTTCTCTCTGCTGTCTTCGTTCACGCACCACCAATGAAGATGAGAGGAAGAAGAGGAGGAAGGAGGAGGAGGAGAAGGAGAAAAAGAAGGAAAAGTGGAGTGCAGCGGCAACGGCTTCCGGAAATCCATCCGACCGATAAACCGATCAACCGATAAAAACTAATCGGTTGAACGGTCTGCAAACCGATCAACCGAAAAAAACCGATATAATTTGATCGGTTTATCGGTGGATCGGTCGGTCGCTCGACCGAAAAACCGATAAATCTTCGTATGCGAACATAGAGGCGATTGCTGGCGCGCCCCCCTCTCTTCGTCGGTTTATCGGTTTATCGGTTTATCGGATCATCGGTTGACTGGCTGGTCTGAGACCGCCGGGGGGGAACCTGTGGAAGCGATCCTTGTGCCGCATATCGGTTTATCGGTTTATCGGTTTATCGGGTTATCGGCTGGGTGTCAGTCCTCCGCCACGATGACGACGGCGACGGCGACGGCGTGAGTTTTGCGTTTGGCTCTGGCGCGGACGGCGCACCCCGCTCTGGGGCGGCTCGGCTTGATCAGCCTGAGTCTCTGGTGCGGACGGAGTCCCGCAGGGGTCCGAGCATCTCCCACCGGGCGCGATGCTTTGCGCGGGTAGCGCAGGGCCTGCGAGGGTCTCAGGCGACAGTGGCCGAACCAACTTGGGGCAGGGCATATGCCATATGCGAGGTATTTGTCTCAGACGAAAGTGGCCTGAAGAGGTTAGCTATAGGCGTCTCGGAAGCCGCTGTTGCGAGGATGTCGCAGGCGAAAGTGGTCGGACCGCCATGGGGTAGGGCGAGAGGGGAGGGAGAAGGAGGAAAGGGGAGGAGGAGAGGGGAAATGCGAAACCCCTAGAAAGCGCAAAGAAGGATGGGGGGGGGACAAGGAGCCCTCCCCCCACCCCGCCTAAGCACGGTAGAAACCGACAACATCCTAGCCCGAAGTGCCCTGCCAGATTTCGCTTCCCGCAAGACCGCCTGCGCGCGGAGCATCTGCAAATCGCAGGTCGGCAGGGGGCAAATATACCGCAGGACGGCCGGGGACAGACATACCAGAGGTTGGCTGGGGGCGAATATATCACAGGACGGCTGGTACCACCGACCACTCTCTCCTCTGGCCACCCCTCTGGCCACCCCCCGCCACCGACCACTCTCTCCTCTCCCTCGCCACCCCCCTCCAAGTCATCCACGTGCGTCCTCGACGGCGACGGCGACGATGGCAGGAAGCGACGCGCGTCATATTTGATAGGGCGCGACACTACCCCTGCAGATGCGCCCGCCTCTCCGCAAGCGTCGGCTGGCCACGTCGGCGCGCCGACGCGTCCTTCCGAAGCTTCTTGCTCCGGTTGCGTCGGCGCGTCGCCGCCTTCTCGCGGAGCTTCGCGAGGAGCTCCTGGGAGGCCGCGTCGCCGGCCGCGTCGGCGTCGCACGGCAGCCAGATGCACGCGGCGCCAGGCGCGCCGGCCGCGCCGCCAGCAACCTCGCCCAGCACATGCCCGGCGCCTTCGCTGCCGCGCTCGCGGGCCGCGCAGAACAGCGCGCGGAGCAGCTCCCTTCGCCAGAGCGCGCTGTTCTCGCACTGCGCCCGCGGGATGCCCGGCGGCAGCAACGCGCGCTGCGCCCGCGGGAAGCCCTGCTGCGCATGCCGGGCCCCCAATGCCTCCAGCGCCTCCCCGGCGCACCGCCTCGGGCACTGGACGTCGTCCTCGGCGTGCACGGCCCAGATGCCACCCGGCACTCCTGGGTGCTCCTCCAGGCGGCCCAGGTAATCCTGGAACTTCCCGACTGGGTCCGCGCACGCCGGAACTCCAGCCAAATAGGGCTGCCCGTGGCCGTGGAGACCCCCCAAGGCCACCGCCTTCATGCGCGGCCGCCCGCGCGCCAGGAGCTCCGTGATGCAGTAAGCGCCGGCGGAAAAGCCGAGCGCGACGACGGGCCCGCCGTCGGCGAAGCTCTCAACGGAGCCCGCGAGCAGGTCCACGCTCCCGGGCACTAGATCCCCGAGGAAGCCGTGCGCAGCGTCGCTTCGATCCAGGATCCACAGCCGGTCTCGCGGCCGCAGTGGCGCGAGGAACCGAAACGGCGGCAGTCCCCAGCTCATCATGGCCTCGAGCTTCCCGGCGAACGGCGCTCTCGCGTCGCCACCCTCGCGCCCGAGGCCGGCGAGGTAGAGCAACAGCGGTTCCGCGCTGCCGAGGCCTGCTGCTCGGCTGGGGCGGGGCCTGCTGCTCGGCTGGGGCGGCGGGCCCCGCGCTGCCGAGGCCACTCCCCTTCCTTGGCTGGGGCGTGGTCGGGCCCTGCTCTCCACTCGGCCCAGGCCCCTCTCGGGCTGGCCTTCCCCTGGGGATCGAGACCTCGATGGTGCTGCGGGTGGCGCCCGCAACAGGTGCGGCGGCGGGGGGCCGCCTGGGGGCCTCGGCCCGCGCTGCGACGCAGCGCGCACTAGGTGCGGCGGCGGGCGCCCGATAGGGGGCACGCGCGCGCGGCGGCGCATCCGCGCGGCCGCCCAACGAAACTGCTTGAGCCAAGACCGCAACAACAACACTCCACGAGGGCCTCTGAGCGAATGCCCTTGGAGCTGTCGCGAAGCCCTGGGAAGGATCCCAGAGGGCTCAATCAGAACCCAGAGATCCCTCTTCGGTCGTCTTGGGGCTCTCTTAGGCTTTCCCTAGGGCCATCGGAGAGGGCCAGGACGGCTCCAGGACAGCTTCAACAGGGCCGCCGGAGGGACACAATTAGGATCACCCGGGAGGCTTCTGCCAGGTGATCTTGCGGCGGGAGACCGAGAGATATGAGGATGTCTCATGCGAAAGAGGCCTGAACAGGTCAGCTCTACGCGTCTCGGAAGCCACTGTTTCGAGGATGTCGCAGGCGGACCGCCATGGGGCAGGGCACCTCCGAAGTCAGAGGTGCGAGGGCGTCTCAGGCGCAAGTGGCCTGAACACCGCATCTCGGGGAATATCGGGGGTCAGACTACGTGAAAGCAGGGCACATCCCAGGTCAACGCTGCGAGTTTTTGTGTAGGCGGAACTGGCCAGCACAATTTGGGGCAGGGAAGAATATCAGAGGTCAGCGTTGCGAGGATGTCTCAGGATGAGGATGAGGAAGGTCATGCTGATGATAATGATGGCGATGGCGGCAGCCGCGCGGGAGTTAACATCTGGCGGGGCAAATTTCGGCGGGAAGCAAGTGCGAGGATGGCTCAGGCGATGGTGGCCAGATTACTTCAACTCAAAGAATATCGGATCCCAGAATGCTGCGGACGCTTTAAGCGGGATGCGCCGGTGTGGTGAAGATGTCCCAGGCGAGAGCGCTAATAATCACTCGTCGTGGCGCGTTGGAGCCCAGACTTCCGAGGATGTCTCACGAGGAACGGGCCTCCTCCTCCTCCTCCTCCTCCTCTGCGTCGTCGTCGTCGCCCTCCTCCTCCTCCTCCTCCGTGTCCTCCTCCACCTCCTCCTCCTTTCAGAGTCAAGCGCGCGCGATTGCTGTAAGCCGACGTGAGGCGCTCTAATTGGACGGATTGCCACGGTGAGGCAAGGATATGAGGGGGTAGCCAGGAGTCGGAGGACACCCCAGCGTCCTCATTCCATTCGTCCTCCCAATGATGCGCTGTCCCTTCTCGGGACTGGGGGGGCAAGGAACATCTTCGTAGTGGGTCTGAGTTGCCGGGCCATCGAACATTCATTTGCGTGGCAATCGAATCGGTCACCCAGGATGCCGGTTCTGCCTCGACGAAGCCTCATGGACGATGCTGGGGTTCTTCCCCTCTAATCCCATGGTGGGGCTCGCCAGCCACCGGCGCTTGATACCCGGTCCCCCCTTGGGCGTTGGTACCCATAAGCCAATCGACTTCTAACAAGCTCCTCCTCCTCCTCCTCCTCCTCCTCCTCCTCCTCCTCCTCCTCCTCCTCCTCCTCCTCCTCCTCCTCCTCCCCCTCCTCCTCCTCCTCCTCCTCCTCCTCCTCCTCCTCCTCTCCTCTGCCGGCCGAGCCGGGCCGAACCGCAGGCGGGCCAGCCAAAACGGGGACGAGGACGAGAATGAGGAGGAGGACGACGTCGACGACGACGGCGACGACGACGACGACGACG
Source organism: Prorocentrum cordatum (assembly GCA_963575745.1). Lineage (NCBI taxonomy): Eukaryota > Dinophyceae > Prorocentrales > Prorocentraceae > Prorocentrum > Prorocentrum cordatum. Next base: position 243,639 of record CAUYUJ010014213.1, read on the forward strand.
ACGGCGACCGCGACGGCGACGGCGACAGACGACGGACGACGACGACGACGACGACGACGACGACGACGACGACGACGACGACGCCGACGCCGCCGCCGCCGCCGCCGCCGCCGCCGCCGCCGCCGCCGCCGCCGCCGCCGCTCTCGTCGCCGTCTTCGCCGCCGTCGTCATCGTCGCCGTCGTGGCGCACCCCTCGACTTCGAATCCGTCCAAAACGGGTCCTCGGACCTCTCCCAGGGTCAAAAGGCACCAGCTTCTGTCGCCGCGTCCGGCCGCGGCGACGCGGGGGGCCCCCGAAGGCCAGAAAGCCTCGGTGCTCGCGGGGTCGTGGGGCGCACCACGACGACGACGACGACGACGACGACGACGGCGGCGGCGGCGGCGGCGGCGGTGGCGACGGCGTCGTCGCCGTCGTCGTCGACGTGCACCCCCCGACCCAAATCAATTCCAAACGGGTCTCCGGACTCTTCCCAGGATCAGAAAGCACCAGCCTCTGTCGCCGCGTCCGGCCGTCTGGCCGTGGCGACGAGGGGGGCCCCCAAAGGCCACAAAGCCTCGGTGCTCGAGGGGTCGGGGGGTGCACCACGACGACGACGACGACGACGACGACGACGACGACGACGACGACAACGACGACGTCGTCGTCGCGCGCCCACCCGACCCAGAATCCGTCCTAATCGGGTCCCAAACTCTTCTCAAGGTCAAAAAGCACCAGCCTCTGTCACCGCGTCCGGCCGCGGCGACGAGGGGGGCCCAGGAGGGCCAGAAAGCCTCGGTGCTCGAATGGTCGGGGGTGTGTACCACGACGACGACGACGACGACGACGACGACTGCGGCGGCGGCGGTGGCGGCGGCGGCGGCGGCGGCGACGGCGGCGGCGGCGGCGGCGACGGCGTCGTCGCCGTCGTCATCGTCGTCGTGCACCCCCCGACCCAAGATCCGTCCCGAACAAGTCCCCGGACCCTTCCCAGGGTCAAAAGGCACCAGCTTCTGTCGCCGCGTCCGGCCGCGGCGACGAGGGGGGCCCCCGAAGGCTACAAAGCCTCGGTGCTCGAGGGGTCGGGGGGTGCACCACGACGACGACGAGGCAACCCAAACGGAACCAGGACGGAACATGCCAGGATCGGCCCCCAGCTACAAGTACGTGACCTTGAGCAGCCTTCTGAAGACCAAACATTCTGGGAAGGAACAGCCTGAAAGGGCTTTGTCTTGGGTTTCGCAGAGGCTGGCCGAAATCCAGAGACATGTTCAGGATAACATCAACGACGTGAGCAGCAACTATGTAAATGGATTGGTAAAGCCGTTAGCGTGTCTACAGAAATCAGGAGGTCCTTCTCGCAAGTTGTGGAAAGCAGGCGGCAAGATCTTCAACCCCATCCTGAGCAAGCTAGGTAGCTCCATCCAGGGCCCTTTGGACCAGGAGGAGAAGACTCTTCTGGATTTCACGGTGGTTTTCATTCTAGAGCTTGACGAAGCAAGAGTTGAGCCAATTAGGATATGGAGTCACATCATCGTTGCCAGCTCGCCTTCAGTGCCATGTCGACTCTTGGAAGTCCAAAATGAAGGCCACCGTAGTTCCATGTTTTAAAGAGTGGGTCCCGAAAAAGCCGTTTGTTGTCCCAAATATTGTACCTGGTTCGCTATTGAAACGTCTGGCGTCAAAATACAAGAAGCGAACTTGCCAACCTGATGGCCTCCATCCGCGTCACCTTAGTATTGTATATGATGAATGTATGGATGTTGCAACCCACATGCACAAGATCATGGACATTGTAAGTGCTCCTGCCGAACAGATTAGGCAGCTGGAAATAGCCCTTACCCGCAAGCGTAAAGGAGGAGGGGGACGATGTATTGCTTTCTCTAGAGCGTTCTCAAGGCTGCACGGAAAGCTACATGCGAGAGCAGGGAGGGACTGGGAGAGGGAGCGCGGGTTAGGCAAGCAGTACAGCGCAAGTCAGGGCAGAGGACCAGAAGACACAGTTTGAAGACAAGCGGCCAGATCAGAGTATATTGCTGGGAACCAAGGGCACTATCTCGCATTGCTCTGGGATTTAAATCCTATTATGAATGCATGGGCCACGAGATGCTTCGCCAGCATGGGCTCTGTACGGAGTTTCCCATGCATGTATTCGAATATTATATACATCAATATGCTTGGCAGAGAAGGTTGATGTTGGACGGATGCTTTTCATATCCCATCTACCCAACTCGGAGCATCACAGCGGGAGCAAGCCCAGCAACGTACGAGGCTAAAGTGTACCTTAAGCTTTAAGCCATTGGTTGATGCAGCTGATGACGATAACACCAGCAGCAATATTCGCATTGATGACCTCACCATGTCTTCATGGCACCCTGATCATGAGCATGACTGTATTGAGGCGTTGTGCACACTTGCAGCGTAAATGCTAGACTGGTCCAGTCGTCTCCTGCCCCTGCGCTCCCCCTTTCCCTGGGCCCGTCTCCCCTCCCCCCCTTTCCCCCTCTTCCCTGGGCCGGTCGCCACTCCCCCCCCCGCTTTTCCGGGGCCCCCTCAAGAGCAACGTTTTCATGGAGTCGAAGGGAAGCCCCTTCCCTGTGATCCCTCCCCTGCCAGTGGGGGGGGGTCCCGGGGGAGTCCCGGGGGGGGGGGGTCCCAGGAGGGGTCCCGCGTCAGATGCGACTCTCCGCCTGAGGGTCCCGGGGCCCACACAAAGCCTCAGACGGGCCAAGAGCCAAGGCATTCTACCACGCCCTCTCCTCCCTCCCCCCTCCTCCCTCCATCATCATCTCTCCTCTTTCCTCCGTTCCCCTCCAGAACCGAGCCGGCCTCCTGGACGCTAGGCAACGGGACACCCCAGGACCCAGAATTCCGAGGTCCCCGGGAGCCTCCACGACCCAGCCCCGAGGACCTCCTCCCAGGACCTAGCACCAGGAACCAGCCCCCCAAAAAGTGCAGGACTCCTAGGCCCCAAGCCCTGCTCGCCTCGTCCTGCTCCTATTCGTTTCCCCCCTCTCCTCCTGCTCCTCCTCCTCCTCCTCCTCCTCCTCCTCCTCCTCCTCCTCCTCCTGCTCCTCCTCCTCCTCTTCCTCCTCCTCCTCCTCCTCCTCGTCCTCCTCCTCCTCCTTCTCGTCCTCCTCCTCCTCCTCCTCCTGCTCCTCCCCCCCCCTCCTCCTCCTCCTCCTCCTCCTCCTCCTCCTCCTCCTCCTCCTCCTCCTCCTCCTCCTCCTCCTCCTCCTCCTCCTCCTCCTCCTCCTCCTCCTCCTCCTCCTCCTCCTCCTCCTCCCCCCTCCTGCTCCTTGACGTCCTCTGCCTCCTGCTCCTCAACGTCTTTGTGCTGCTCGTCGTCTCCGTCTGTAGGGTCGGCGGCACCGGCAGTAAGGCCTTCGCAATAGTCCAACATGGTCAGTACTGCAGCCCCAGGAATGTAAGATAGCGAATGCTACTGCTCTTACTTCGAACGCTCGAATCCTACGACGCTCAGTAACACAGCTCCCTCTACATCTGGTGCAACATGCTCTCATGCAACTCCTACGACAGATCCTGGGGCGAGGAGACGACAACGAGGATCACTAGGAGGAAGACAAGGAAGCGGATACGGAGGATGACGAAGACGACGAGGAAGAGCATGCCGATGACGAAGGAGAGGGCGATGATGAGGATGAGGAAAAAGAGAGGGGGGAAGGACGAGGAAGGAGAGGAACACTTCGAATGATGTCCCTTCCTCTTCGCCGTCTTTCTCCATCTCCTCTTCCTCCACCACCTCCTCCTACTCCTTCGTCGCTTCCTCCCCTCCTCCGACTCATCCTCCCCCCTCTGATCTGGTGAAGTCCGGATACAACTAAACACTGTAATACACATGTTCGTGTTATCCTTTGCTGACGCACGCAAGGCAAACAACAACAACACCACCACCACCAACAACAACAACAGCAACAACCACAAGCAACAACAACGCCACCACCAACACAACGACGACAGCAACAACGTGAACGATCAGACCTGCTGTATTGGGAGTAGGAGAAGAAGGGCAGAGGATGGTGGAAAAAAGGGAGGCATGTGACATAGAGTGAGGGGAGAGGGACGAAGTTCGAGAGATAGAGGTACATGCATAACAATATATATATATGGAGGTCATTGAGAGAGGGAGACAAATAGAGAGAGAGAGAGGCAAGGCATCCGAGAATCAGTGTGCCTCCAGGTTTCCCAGGTCGTGCGTGTGAGAAATATGATGGAATATGTTGTCATGCTGTTTTGTTGATCACACTAACTGACGCACTAACATGAAGTATGTTTTTTTGTTTCAGATGTTCTTGATGTCTGGCCAGGAATATATAGTCGGCGCAGCCTCTGCAGGACATCGGAAGAAACACAACAAACAAACAACAATATAAAACCTGGAACCAACAACCAAGGCTGCTCAGTTGCAGCATCTGGGACACATGAACGAGACACAGGCTCTCAGAGGCCACGCCTCGTCGCTCGTTCTCCTCTCCTCCTCTTCCTCCTCCTCCTGTTGCAGAGGGCGGAGGACGAGGAGGGGTCGGAAACACAGGAAGCGCAAGAGGAGACTGACCCTGAACCCGCACGTATGATCATGTTGGGGAGACTAAACAGTTATACATGTATCAATGTGTATAGATACATCTATTCATGTATATGCATACGTGTAGGTAAGTACGCGTAGCTATGAAAGAACGAGTTTCGTGAACGCTTGCATGAGATGAACCCCTGGAAGCGTCGGAAAAAAAGGGGGGGCTAAACTATTTAACGCGCCCGGGGACAGGAGTGCTCCCACGCCCTGGACACCGGTCTTTCTAACTCCCCCCACCTTGGGGGGAGGGGGCTCGAACTGTTCCCACCCTGCCCAACGAAGGGGGGGATTCGAACTGGCCCCCCCCTATTTGTCTTAATAGAATCCTTGTAGTGTCCGATCAAGATCTAGTAGAATTCTACGATAGCTGGATCTAACTTTAATCGCATCCTAATCGGGCTCGGTCCAACCTGGAGGGAATCCTACCACCGCTGTGTCCAGTTCTGATTGAATCCTACGAGGGCTCGATCCAGCTCTACTAGAATATCACTACCGCTGGATCCAACAGCAATTGCATCCGAATCGGGCTCGGTCCAAGTCGAATGGAACCCTACGAAAGCTGGATCCAGCTCTACTTGAATACGATCCATCTCATATAGAATCCTGCTATAGCTGGATCCAGCTCGAGTTGAATCCTACTAGGGCTCGGTCCAGCTCTAATAAGATTCAATTGGGATCGACTCAGCTGTAATAGCATCCTGCAGAACGCGCTCTTTCATACGTATGGCTCGCTCCTGGGTCTGCTCAGGCGGATCCTGAGTTTCGGTTTGACGGCTGCTCCCCGTCCTGCTCAACTGCGTGCACCTACACTTTTCTGACAGAGGAAACTCGCCTGGCCATCGATTATGTATCTGGGTGATTGAGATATGCGAAGCGGTTTGTTTACCTTCGGGGCGCAGAGATGCGCAGGGGGGATATTGACGCGGGGATGGATGTGTGGCGCTGCAGTCAATCCTGCAAGCCCAGAAGACATCGTACGGCACCGCGTCCAAGCTCCAAGCTTGCGGCACCCAAATACTATCCCTCGCCATCGCTCGGACGCTCATTTCCCGTACATGTTTCGGTTTCGTGCGTGCATTTTTGTCCCTGGACGACCACAAAGGCTCCTCGATGGTCCTCGCCGAGAAAAATGCACACGTTTGAACGATGCCAAGATCCCTGGCGTTTCCGTTTCCCCCTTCCCCTGACGGGGACGCAGAGGCCCCGCGCAGAAACACGATTTTGAGACTTTCCCGACATAGCGCGCACACTTGAGAGCTCTCACTTGCACCCCATAATAGATGTCTCTATATATATATATATATATATATATATGTATAGCTCCGCCATCCCCCCCGTGTGCCAGGAAAAGGGGACCTCAAAGACCTGCCACCTTTTTCTTCTGCGTGGTCCACCCGGCGGAACGGCGAGCTCAGACTGCGAGCGAGGAGCCGTCACACTGACGAGACTAGAACGATGAAACGAGACCGACGGTTTCGCACGGCCGGGTCTTTGAATGAGAGAAGGGGCAAGCGAGGGAGGGAGGGAGGGAGGGAGAGCTTGAACCAGAAACCGAAATACGGCACCCTCGTCAGCTGGCTATTGCTTCTACTTTGAAAAGAGGACAGCTCCGCCATCCCCCCCGTGTGCCAGGAAAAGGGGACCTCGAAGACCTGCCACCTTTTTCTTCTGCGTGGTCCACCAGGCGGAACGGCGAGCTCAGACTGCGAGCGAGGAGCCGCCGCACTGACGAGACTAGAACGATGAAACGAGACCGACGGTTTCGCACGGCCCGAGCCCGACAGGTGGAACTGGCCCCAAGGCCGAACTGACAATCACAGGATTAAAACCCAAACTATACTCTAGCCTGCAGGGGAAAATCGGCAGGCTTGACCCCCAATGCCCAGGAGTGCTTATTGAGGCTATGGTTGTTTTCAGCCACAAGGCGGAGGGTACGCGCCAGCGTTCTGGAAAGCAACTTGGGATACGAGGCGGCAACGGCTGCCCTCTTTCGTCCAGTGGCAGGGTCCGCACCTTCGAGTATCAGATGGGGCTTGCCGGTAGCCGAGCACAGGCCCTTCTGTCCAGCGCATCGTTGATGAATACACGGATGGCACCCAGCTCCCCACATCGCAATTCTGGTCCTTTTTCGCCAAGGAGCCCCAAAGCGACACATATCCAGTAGATGAACATGGCACTCAGGATGATCAAGGAGAGGGCCCAGTAGGGGGGCATGCCACATAACGGAGGAAGCGGGGTTCTCGAGGTACACCGGGATCCCAAGACGAACGCGCGCCCTGATGACGTTTACGGAGAGCTCGAACGTGTCGTTTCCTACCTGAAGCCTAGCGAGCTCAGACTTGTTGAGGTCAGCAAGGCCCATCGGGGCCTGGATGGTCCTGAGAGGTTTGCGCAGAGCCCGAGACCACGTAGTGCACGGAGTGCCCAACCAGACGCCCACCAACACCCTACCCTGGAGCCACCCACGAATAGTACTCCAGAAGGCCGGACTGAGGTGGTTCTCCAAGGGCCCGTTGTTGATGTCCAGAGACACACATGCGTACCCTGCAGCCCTGAGGGCCCTACCAAGCTGGCCTGATCCTGCGAACAGCTCCAAGAATGCGAAGCGACGGAGGCGGGCCGCCTGGCGCAGCTCGGAGGCCAGGGCGCCCTTGAGGTATTGGACTACCTCCTGGCGCCGTGGGACGCCCCCGTGCGCGCCGGCGGCGGCACAGGCAGCCCGTGCGTCAGCGCCGCCACGGCGAGGGGCGGCGCGCCCGCGGGCAGGCCGCTGCCGTTGCGCAGCAGCTCCGACAGGGAGTTCAGCACGAGGTTGCCGTAGATGAACACCTCGGGCGCCACTGAGCTGAGGGTGTCGAGCAGCCTTGCGTCCTTGGCGTATCTCTTCACGGACACGAAGGTGGCCCACCTCCCGCGGAGGCGAACCTGCTCGGCCGAGCGGCGGCCCAGAGTCAGGTCCTCCGATGCCCCGCCGCGCCGCAGCTGGCAGGGGTGCGGCTCGAGCGGGCCCAGCCCCGTGAGCACGGCGCCCTCGATGAACACCCGCCGGTACTCCACGAAGCTCAGGTCCATGATGAGGTCGTCGGGCTTGAGCGTCGCCCGCGCGCAGGCCAGCGCCGGGCGCAGCCACGCGTCCATGTCGATGACCACGGCGTCGTCGTACACTCCGGTCTTCCCCGCGTGCAGGAGACCGGAGTCGCGCAGAAGGATGGACCAGCATTGGTACGCGGGCCCCGCCATCACCGCGGGGGCAATGAGGTGACGAGCTCGCACTTGCATCATCTCCTGCGGCCTCAGGTAGCACACGTGGGCGACGGCGGTCGGCAACGCAGCCCGCAGGAGGCCGCGGTGGATCAGGTAGCCGACGATCGCGCCCATGGCCGCCCGCGGCATGGGCAGCCGCGTGAACGGTGGGGCACGGCGCCTCCAGCCCAGCACCGCTCGGGAGGCTCGAGGGAGCAGCGTGGCCCCCGAGCGCCCCAGCCCCGGCAGGAAGTGCGCCAAGGCCGCCAGCGTGCCGCTGCCGACGTCGGGCCCCAGTCCCTCCAGGTACAGGCCGTTGAAGAAATCGACCAGGAGGCCGTCGAGGGTGGGCCAGTCGTGCCAGTCCAGCGCCAGCCCTAGGCAGTGGTCCTGGAAACCCTTCACCAGCGATCTGTAGAGGGTCTCCGTGGAAGGACGGATGGCAAGCCGCTCCAGAGAGGAGAGCCCCCCGAGCGGGGGCCGCCCCCGCACCGCTGCCGAGGCCGCCGAGGCGCGGAAGGCCTTCAGGAAGGTAGACCTGCCCCCCGATCGGCTCGCCGCCTGCAGTCGCCCAGGTTCCGGGCGGGCGCGGGGCATCCACAGCGGCTGGTGCTTGTAGCGAGCTGGGCGGGGGGGGGGGGCCAGGCGGGGCCCCCAAACGGGGGGCCCTGTGAGCCGATATGCACGACAAAGGATAGCAGCGTCTGATAGCTCGGGACCCAGTAAACCAGCCAAACCTCCCCCTAGAAGGGGCATCACTCACGTTTCTCTCCGTGGGCACCCATCTGACAGTAAAACGACATCCAGTGACCAGCGACAGACACGCGAGCTTCGTCAGGCAAGGCTTGAGGAACTTCGATATGGCCCGACCCTTGGTGGCACCCATGGCCAACGGAAGATTGTCGACGATGAACAGAAGACGACGACCGAGGGCGCTCTCCCTGCGCAAGGCGTGGCGCATGGCGAGGATGAGAGCCCCCCCTCCAGAGCTAGGATGTCGGTGCCGACCGACACCTGGCAGGTAGCGATGTGGGCCCAACTGTCGGGGTCCATGAGCTCCTCAGGGACCTCGTCGAAACGTCGGGCAACTTCCTCCAGGTAAACGGGGCCCCTATCACTGTCAGCGAGGCCACCTCGGGGGGAACGGAGACCAGGAGGGGCAGACGAGACGGCGAGGGCGGCCCCCCGGGGGCGACAATGCTCTTCGACCTTGTATCTCCATCGCTCGCACAATCCCCCAACAGCGCCAGCATCATGAGGGCAGACGCGTCGGACAGAGGCACCTAGACCAAATGGGGAGGCATCTGAGGCATGCACCTGGTCGTGCCACTCGGCCCCCCACTCCACTGTAAAGAGCGGGAGAACACATCGTAATCTCCACAGCTCTTTGCGAACGCCAGGCCAGAGGTCGACAGCGTCACTCTTGTTTTTCTCGATATAGGCATAGACGTCATCTAAAAAACTGAGAGCCCCCCCCCCGAAGTAGCGCGGCCCAAGTAATATGCCCGACCACCACCTGTAGAAGAGATCCGCTGGCGCGCCCGCGTCTGAGGATCTCTTCTAAGGCCAGCCGTAGTCTCCAGAGACCTCGTCGACGGATAGAGAGCCTCTGGCCCGAATTGAGCTCCAACCCCAGGAAGGAGGCGTCTTTAGAGGCGGATTCCAGCTCGTGGACGACGAGGCCGTTGGCCTCGAGGGTGGAGCGAATTCGGGACACGGACGAATCCACGGCGTCGGGGCCCCGGCCGAAAACAACGAAGTTTTCGACGTAACCCGCGACTCGCACACCCTTGAAATCGTCGATCGGGGAGGCCGGGCTGCCGTCCACGACCAGGTCCGACCCATCGATGCCGGCGTCGCCCAGGGCATTCAGCAGCACGGACTGGGCGATGCGCATGGCCCAACTCCACCCCATGGGAAGGATTGTGAGAACGGGTTCGAGTAAGGTCCCTGGTCCCACCTTGTGGCCTTCAACCTCTGTAAACCCAGCAACTCCGGCATCGATAGGGGGGAGGGCAAAAAAATCCTGAAGCTCTGCCGGCTGCCGGCAGGCCCATGCGATAGAAACAGTTGCCAATGTCACCTGATCCTACAAAAACGTCGGACCCCAGGGACTCAACATAACCAAGGGCCGTTGCGGTGGGAAGACGGGTGGCAGGAGGGGTCTTTTAAAAAATTGGCAACACGGGCGTCGAATGCAAGCCTGAGCCTACCCGACTTTTTCGCCACGAAGAAAACACCAACCTTGCTGGGGCGGCCAGTGGCGAGCTTCCAAGTGGCCATCCCCCGGTCGACCAGCTTACGAACAAACGCAGCGCACCGAGCAGGAGACGAGCTTAGCAGCGGATCCACATACGGCCCCAATGGACAAGCTTCCCGAATCAAACTTCGAGCCTCTTCATGGGGCCTTAGCAAGTTCTCGCGGGCACGACCGATCCATTCACAATCGCCAGCGCTAAGGAGATGACCCAGCGGAGCCGGGCGAGCCCCCTCATCTGGCCAGGAGACGAGATCCTGGGAAAACGGTCGCCTAGTGGTCCCAGCAGAGTCGTACAGGCCACTAGCGGCGCAGAGCTCACTAAGGGCTCCCGCGCCCTAAAAGGAGGTCAGCTGGCTGGGCGCCAACCTCTCGAAACTGCTTACCCAGGCGAGCGAGGACGTTCCTCTGGCATAAAGTCGGGTTCGCAGAACGGCGGGCCGGTCCAAAGCCACATGCACTGTTGAGGGAAGAAATGGCATCGTTGGCCCAGTCGACAGAATGCCTAGCCTTGCGACGGCGTCGAGTGACGCTCCTACTCACATCGGAGGCACCGCGGCCGGACCTACAGGGAGGGGAGAGGAAGGGAAGGGGAAAAATGTATCTGGCACGAGCAGAGGCAGCGCCATCAGGTGACTTACCCGACCGTGGCGCATCGGTCGGAGAGGGCTCTAACATCTGGTCGCCGCCCACCGGCGCCCTTGTGCCGGTGTCGGCGGGGGCATTCACCCCTGCTCTTTGTCCCCTGTCTTCTTGGGATGGCGAGGCTGGCGGTTGGCGTTGCGCTCTTCCCGCGCCTTCCGCCTTTCTTTCATCGCCGAGACCTCCTCGGCGAGTTCCTGCGCGATCCAATCTTGGAGCTCGGGGGCCATGCGCACGTTGCCCCTCACGAGGTCGGAACCCAGAAAGAAGTGAGAATCAACCTTGTCCTCGGACCCGATGATGCGATCCCTGCGTCGCTGCTCCTGCACCTGAAGAGACCGCCCCAACATCTCGAAGGACGCGATCTCAGTTATGTTCAATTGATCGTAGCAGGCGGCCGTCTCCAAAGCCATGCACACGCGGAGGTGCTCCTCCACCCCAGGCTCTGAGCCGCTGAGGCGGGCCTCCGCCTTCCATCGGTTGTGCCTGGCTACTGGCGAGCCGCCGTTGGCCACGATGAACTTGCTGACCCAGAGGAGGGTGCGCGGCCCGCGCACGGGCCAATCCGCGAACGGCGTGACCGTGAACGTGGCGACGGCAGCCCTGAACTCACGATATCGCACCCCCTGAGAGTCGACCGCGATGACCTGCACGCGCAAGTCGAAGACGGGGGCCCCGGCATCGCCACCGCGACCAGGCGCAGCGCCAGCCGCCACCGCGAGGCCTCCTCCAGGGGCCGCCACGAGGGGTGCGGCCGCCAGAGCTGCTCCGGCCGCCGCTCCGGCTCCTGCAGCCCCTCCAGCGGGGCCAGCGGCGGCAACGCCCGCGGCGGCGCCACCCACCAGGGCCCAGCAGGTGCGACCGCTGCGACCGGCGCGAGCTAGGCCGCGGCTGCAGGGGGGACCAGGGCGCCCGCTGGGGCGCCAGCCGCCGCATGCCCCCCCAGGGCGGCGGCCAGGGCGGCAAGGCCTCCTCCGTCGGGCGGAGCCGCGCCCACGGGCGGCGGGCCCGGCTTGAAGACCACGACCCTCTCGTGCCACAGGACTGGTCCGGGGATGTTGTACCTGACAACGAAGAAGTCGCCCTCGTCGAGGCCACCCGCCTGCACGGGCGTGCCGGGCCCCACCGAGAGCGGCCGCCCAACCGTGTTCAGCGCGAAGGGCTCGGCCGGCAAGGCGAAGCCCAGCCGCGCGGCTCCCGCGGCCCTCGCACCCACAAGCCGAGCCGGCAGGGGCAGAGCGCGGAAACGGTAGACCGGGGCTGGGACGGCCGCGCCGCCGACCAGCGGCGGCACACCACCCTGCATGCCCTGGGGCATGCCGCGCCGCCTCAATGATGTCGGCCGCCACCGCGGTGTCCTCGTCGTAGTCGTCGTCGTCTGGAGTCAGGATGGTGTACACTCCAGGGCCAGGCGCGGCAATCGCCATCACTGCCCAGTCGAGCGGGAGCCCACCCGCCGCTTCAGCGCCAGGGCCTCCAGCTGCAGCCGAGCCTGCTCCGCGAGCGGCTCTACCTCAATCGCCTCTGTAGTCACCACTTGAGCGGGGTGAGGCGAGCTCCGGGCCGCAGAGGCCCACGCAAGGGGTAGCCGTCCGATCACGAAGCCGATGCTGACGAAGAAGATGCACCACAGCAACGAGCCCAGCCAGGATGCGTCGCTCGCCTCCTGTTTGATCACGTCGCCGCAGCTCACGGTGGGGCAACTCGGGCAATCGCAATTGACCGCGGGCCGACAATCAGGGCACGGGACCCGGCTGGCCCAGGAAAGGACGGCCGCTGAGGAGGATGTGATCAGGGAGTTAGCGGCCCCCTCGAAAAGAGCCTTGGCCTCGCCCAAAACGGGCATTGGGGAAAGAGCTTGAACCAGAAACCGAAATACGGCACACTCGTCAGCTGGCTATTGCTTCTACTTTGAAAAGAGGACATACCTATATATATATATAGAGAGAGAGAGAGTTGTTACATTGCCACTGCCAAGTGGCTGCTTGTACCCTTGCAGCTTCGATCCAAACGGCTTCCCAACCTGCTGCCCTCTGATGCCGCACTTTTGCTCGGCGGCCGCGTGGACCCTTATGGATTGACCTCCCTGTGGCTTACATATGCAATTCACATTTGAGAGGTCCACTAACGGAGGGTTCCACACGCATATGCTTCTTCACTTGTTTCACGAATGAATATTTGGAACCCACGCGGTGGTACCCTTGCTCCCTGCCCGGAAGACACGCAAAACTCGGCGTGTATTTCTGCCTCCCGTCCTCATTGTACTTTCGCATCCACTTGCCAGCGAGCGCATTCCCATTCAGAAATGTTAGCCAGCGTGGACCCCCGTCCTCCTCGTCTCCCCTTCTCCTATTCCCTCTCATCACCCTCCCAACGCTGCTCTCCTGCAATCGCCGACTCCGCAAGCTACGGTCTCCTTTCGGCGACCGGATCTGTAGCCTCGCACGCACTGCTGGGAGGCCGAGCGCGAGTGAAGCGCAAGGACGTGCCATACGTGCCCAGCACTCTGAAAACCCGGAGCTTCAAATCGATGATAAATAGAAGACGGCGGTGGACGAGCAAGAGATACATCGACGGGTGCAGCATCTTGGATCATTCCCTCTCGCGCCTCTTCCGCCTTTTGGAGGGGAGCTACCCTTCTCTCTCATCCTCCTCCTCCTGCCCCCTCCTCTGCAAACCTCTGTCCGTCTGGCGCCCAATAGCTCCTGTTCACTCTCTGTCTCTCTCTCTCTCTCTCTTTTTATCTCTCTCTCTCTCTCTGTCACCCTCGCAAGAACACTCACTCCTTGTCTGTTGTTCTCGCTCTCTATCTCTCTCACACTGCCTGAACATCATTTCTAGGAGTTCCGCGCGGATTTCTTGGATCCCGCGGAGCTCCGATGACTTATGCTCAAGCATGCTTTTTTCTTCGAGCCCTCTCTACCCAGTCGCGCCGCTGTCCCCGTCGAGCCCAAAATCGGAGCGTCGGGATCTTCGCGTGCTCGCGCTGAGACCCGCAAAGAATCTAGTGCCAGATGTAGGCTTGGCGGCGCGCAAAGGGGGTAGGGGGAGGGGGGAAGGCTTCCCAGAAGGAAGTTGCTTCCGAAGAATCGCGGGCCTGACATCAACAGACAACGCCCGCGCCTTCTGAGAAGCAGCCTCCTTCTAAGAAGCCTCCTCTCCTCCTCCATGCCCCCCCTCTGCACGCCGTCAACAGGCGGCGGCCTGCGCTTGTCGGCGCTGCTCGCCCCCCATGTGCGGTCAGACCCGCAAGATCCCCTTCGGGATCCGCCGGCGTGGAGGCCCTCGAGCGTCAGGTCGGGCATGTCCTCCGACAGGCGGACTTCGGAGGAAAACCTTCCAAGAGTGGAAACATACTACAGCTCAACGCGCTCGATTGAAGTGAGCTGGAGCGCAAGTACTACATAATCAAAAGGAAATCGACCAGTGGCCCCCTGACTACCTTTTTCCCCAATCAGTGCTTGCACTGAAGGGGTCCTAGCGGAAGCTGGAAGATTTGGCGAAAATTTCCCGCCGATGTTTGTAGCAAGCTGGATTCTCGGGTTCCCCGCTCCGGGTTCCCAAGTTCCTGGTTATTGGTTCCGGGCCTATTTCGGTGGGTTCTGGGTTCCAGGGCTCCCGGGTTCCTGGTCGATCTCCTGATCGATCCTCATCAAGCCATCCACTGATTGGGGGTGATCTCTGGTGTAATACTGTGTTTTGCCCGGCTTACCCCCAACGGAAGGCGGCCTCGCGGCAGGCGAATGGGGCGCGCCGGAGGTCGAGCGGATCACGCAGGGCGGGCTGCGCGGCAGGCGTGAAGGCCATCCGCCTCGGAATCCCACTCCCCCGGGCCCACGCTGGGGGAGGGGGACGGAGGGGGAGGAGGAGGGGGAGGAGGAGGAGGAGGAGGAGGAGGAGGAGGAGGAGGAGGAGGGTGAGGAGGAGAGGGGAGGCGAGGAGGAGGAGGAGGAGGAGGAAGTTGACGACACGGGGCCCACGACGGGGGAGAGGGGGGGCCAGGCCAGCGGAGGATGGCCTCGGGGTTGATGGGCCTGTTTTCCACCACCATCACCACCACAAGTTGGAGGGGAGAGGGGGTCTTCCTCCTCCTTCTCCTCCTCCTCCTCCTTCCCCCTCCTCCTCCTCCTCCTCCTCCTCCTCCCTCCTCCTCTTCCTCCTCCTTTTCCTCCCCCTGTTCCTCCTCCTCCTCCTCCTCCTCCTCCTCCTCCTCCTCCCTCCTCCTCCTCCTCCTCCCCCTTCCCCTCCCCCTCCCCCTCCCCCTCCCCCTCCCCCTTCTCCTCCTCCTCCTCCTCCTCCTCCTCCTCCTCCTCCTCCTCCTCCTCCTCCTCCTCTCCTCTTCCCTCTTCCTCCTCCTCCTCCTCCTCCTCCTCCTCCTCCTCCCTCCTCTCCTCCTCCTCCTCCTCCTGCTCCTCCTCCTCCTCCTCCTCCTCCTCCTCCTCCTCCTCCTCCTCCTCCTCCCCTCCTCCTCCTCCTCCTCCTCTTCCTCCCTCCCCCCTCCAGCTTGTGGTGGTGGTGGTGGTGGTGGAGAACAGGCCCATCGGGGGTGCGCCCGGGCGTGCCCAGGCAGTCAGACACCACCTGCCTCCTGTTCGAGCTCTCTATGGGCCAGCGCTCGGCCCAGACAGGTTGCCGCCACACCTCCCTCTCTCTCTCCCTCTCTCGTCCACGCCCTGTCCTGATTGGCCTGTTTTCCACCACCACCATTATAAATTGAGGGGGGAAGGAGGTGGAGGAGGAGGAGGAGGAGGAGGAGGAGGACGAAGAGGATGAGGAGGAGGAGGTGGAGGAGGAGGAGGAGGAGGACCCCCTACCCCTCCAACTTATGGTGGTGGTGGTGGAGAACAAGCCTATCATGTCCGTCCCCTGCGTGTCCCTCCCATCCCAGGGAGGCCCACAGCGGCAGCACAGCCGAAAACTGCCCGGGCCGAACCGACCGAATGCGACCGCCTGCGACGCAGCCTCACTCTTTCCATGCCTCCCCCCCCCTTCCCCTCCTCGTCCTCCTCCTCCTCTTCATCCTCCTCCTCGTCCTCCTCGTCCTCGTCTTTCTCCTCCTCCTCGCCATGATTGAAGACCCATAGCTTCAACATGGACGGGTCAACGAAGGCGGCAGATCTCGACCGAACCCCCTGCGCTCTGTGCCGCCGAGGAACTCAAGGAAATCGAACGCTAACTTAAGGAGGATGGTCTCGCGGCGGGCGACGGGGCGCGACGAAGTCGAACGATCACGCAGGGTGGCTTCGCGGCAGGCGCGGAGCGCTACAGGAGGCATAGAAGGCTCACGCTCGAGACCGCGAGCCGAAAATGGTTCAAACAAAAAGCCGGGGCACACGTGCACGGCGCGGTGTGACGCCGTTCTCCAGCGTCCGGCGCTCGTGCCACGGTGGATGGCGGCCAGGGGTGCGGGGCACGGCGAGGAGGAGGGAGAGGCGAGAGAGGGGGGATGGGAAAGGTGGGGGGGAGGAGGGCTGGTGGGAGGGGCGAAGGAGATGCCATGATACATCATGCTACGTCATAAAGCGCAATGCCACGATGCCGTATGCAATGCAATAACATGATGTACTCTGAAGTGCGCATTGCATGTCGTGCCATGTTCTTCTGTGGAAAGCTCTGATAATAGATGATGATGCGCTGAACCATCTCATGCTATGCTTCCTATGAATGTTACCGCATTACATGGTATGCACAGACACGGGATGCTGGGCTATGCAATGCAATGTAATGCAATGCAATGCAATGCCATGTTTTGGGGGCAATTTTGGAAGCCTCTTGAAGGCAATTTGGGAGGCCTCTTGGGTGCCGTTTGGGTTGCTCTTGGGGGCCCCAAAAGGCTCCCCGGACGGTCCAAGATGGCTACGAGTCGCCGAAAGGTCGCTCCAAGACGCCCAAGATCGCCTCCAGACGGTCCCAGAGGCCCCCAAGACGCCCCAAGAAGCCACCAAGAGACGCCCCCAGAGGCCCTCCAGAAGCAAACATCGTCCCAATTCCCAGGGGAAGTACATATTTTTTAGCAATTTCCTTGGTCTTTCACGAGGCCCACAACGGCCCAAGAAACCTTTAGAGATCGACCCAAGATAGCCCAAGAGGCCCCCAAGAGGGCTCTACGACGGCCCAAGAGGGCCCCAAGACGGCCCCAGAAGCTTCCAAAACGACCCAGGAGGGCCCCAGGACGGCCCCAAGAGGAGGCCCAGAAGGGGAACCCGAATGAACATCTCGAGCACTCGGCCCCGAAAAAACCTGAGGCGCCAATCGGCCCCCAAGAGGCTCCCACGAAGCCCCCGAGAGGCCAAAAAGAGGCTCCTAGAGGCCTCAAAAGTGCTGCCAGGAACCCCCCGAGAAGCCCAAGAGCAGAGCAACGATCCGCCAACCGCCCCCGACGAAATCCCAAGAAGCAGAACCCCCAAAATTCTCCAGAAAT
>CAUYUJ010014213.1:270772-273272 GCA_963575745.1 Prorocentrum cordatum
TGGGGCCCTTGATGATGGGATCGAAGACTAGCGCCCAGAGCGCGCCGCTCAAGGGGCATCCTTGCGCAACCCCAGATTCTGCTAGAAGTAGCGGTCGACGAGTACCACCTAAGTCGAGGAAAGCAAGTGGCATGTTGTAGCAGCACTGCAGGAGATTGAGAAAGACGCCGTGGATGCCCCATCGCTTTAGAGTAGCCCACAACCACGCGTGCGTGAGGCTCGGGACCGCTGCGGCAATGTCCACGCTGGCGAAGCAGGGCATCATGCTGGGGGCTTCGCTGTTGATGCTGGTGATACGGGCGATGGTGTCCACCTTGACAATGTTGGAAAGAAATTAACGGCCACTGACAAAACCTTGTTGTACTTCCTCGGTATCCGACGCCACGGAGCTGAGGATGCGGTTCGTCGCGGAGGCGATGATCTTGATGCCACTGTTATTCATGGCGAGGGGGCGTAGACAGTCAGGACTGCGAGGGCACTCGTAGTTGCCCATGTGCTCATCACCCTTGGGGAGCATGGCCATGAGCGCGTAGTTCAGGTCGTGTGGGATCGGTCCACCGCGAGCAATGGAGTGGAGGAGTGCGTTGGGGGATCTCGATGCTGCCTTCTGACCGTACCCATGCTCGATAAGGCAGTCCGTCGGGCCCAGGAGCAGAGCCACTGGCGCGTTTAGCAGCAGCTTGAAGTTCTTCAACCCCAGGTAGAGGCAGGTGGCGTGGAGGCATTGGTGGGAAGACCATGTCCAGATATTGCTGCATCGCTGGGGCGTCAACGCGCTTAGCAGCGAACACCTTCGACCAGTGAGATTGAATAGCGTTGTGCATGTCCATGGGGTGGTTGGCGGCTGTTGGGCCTCTGCTGTCGGTGATGCGGACACCTGCCAGAATCAAGCGCTTCGAGAACGGCTTCCAGATCTCGCTGCGCTGTCCAATACGACGAGCACGACGACGCCATCGCTCACCAAGGTCGGGTCGTTGTTCCGCGTAGGCAGCTCGCGAGCGGGCGGCAGCAGCGCGACGTCGTTGTTCAGCGATCTGAAGCTGCATGGCGGAGTGCTCGGTCTCGAACGCGATGCGGTCGACAAGCGAGATCTTGCGGTGACAGATGTCGATGCGCTGTGCCCCAGCAGTGGTGTCCTCTCGAAGTTGCTGAGCGAGAGTGAGGTCTTGGTACCAGACGGCCCTGGCAATGCCGCGGAGTGTGAGTGCACGTGCCACTGCTATGACTTGTGGGTCTTCATTTCTGCTCTCGAACGGTTTGATCTCGGAGGCGGAGACAGAGGTGATGGTGTCGCGAGCCTTGCACGCCGCCATCTTCATTACGTGCTTCATTGTCCGCCAGTTGGAGGTGGGGTCGGCTGAGAGGTCGGCCATCTCGACAAGGCGATTGTAGTAGAACTTGTGGTGCTTGGATTCGAAGAGGAAGGCGGGGACGCCGCGTTCGCTGGCTGGGCGTGGCTGACGAGGTCGAAGCCGTAGATGTAGAATCTCGCGATCGCTGATGGGCCCCCCTTCTCGGTCGAGCGGTCGGCCATCGGCAACAAGAAGCGTCTCGATGCGCGGGATGTTGGACGCGTTGATCGAGACGAAGCATCTGTCGATGGTCGCCTCCGTCATGTTGGCCACGCATCGGTGAGTGGTGGCCTTCGCAGTGATCTCCATCATCTGCGAGAAGATGTTCTTCCAAAAGACAGGCTGGTAGCGGCAACGCTCGGCGGTGGAGTCCGCGGCGCGGTGAAGCAGGCTCTTCGGCGGCGTCTGGGCGATATTGAAGTCACCAATCATGTAGCAGTCGTGGCTGTCTGGGCGGAGGGCTGAGCGTTGAGCAGCTGCTTGCCGCGCAGCTTTGAAGCGCTGACGGTCAGTACCGCTGAGGTCGTAGTTGTGAATGTTGAAGATTGTTGTATCATGCTGTCTTGTCCCGTCTTGATTGCGTAGTTCACCAGTGCGCCCAGGGGCGATCGCGCGGAATGAACGCAGAGGTCGTTCATCATGTGGCCGAGGATTGGCCGTCAGTCACTAGCGCTGAGTGGAAGGCGATGCACTTGTGGTCGGAGCCCGCGGCCAGGAGGTCCATGTCGGTGCTGTTGCCGTGCGTCCCTTGGATGGCGATGACCGCTCGTTGCCGCATGTAACGGAGCAACATCTGTCGCTTGAGGGCCCGCCTTGTTGCCGATCTGCCATTGAGCGCCTGCGCACTCCACGAGACCAAGTTGAGGCCGTCGGCGTGCGGCTTCGTGAACCACGGCGACCATCGTATGCTAAAGCCACCGTACTGCCTCCAGTGGGTTGGCGAATGCGGCGGCCAGCGCGGTGGCCAATGGCGCATGCTGGGTGATCGGGATGCCAGCGGGGGCAGCAGCGTCGGACCAGCGGGCCTGGGTGGCTGCATCAGGAGTGGCGCCAGCTGTGACCTGGACGATGGGAGCGCCGTCGACGGACAGGAAGCCTCCAGCGCGGTGAACCCGAGTCTCGAGCGTGGGGAACTTGTCATTGATGAG
>CAUYUJ010014213.1:278272-302743 GCA_963575745.1 Prorocentrum cordatum
ACCGCCTCCGAAGAATGGCAGCCGCCCAACGGCACCGCACCGACAACAGCACCCTGACGAGCGACAACGGCGAGGCAATCCAGTCGGGGCGTTGACCTAAGGAACCCTAAATAAGGAACGAGGCTCCTTTTTTCCATAAGTTAAACTTCGATTTCCAATCGAAAGCATAAGGGAAACCTGAGGCAAGCTGTGAAACAATTAAGGAATACGGAGCCCCTCCCCAACGAAGAGGGTTCCTTCTCTCAGGGCCCCGACTGCACTCCCCCCCGGAGGACTCCGCAATTCCGCCGCCCCGCCGCGCTCCATCCCTTCTCCGGGCTTCCAGGCTGCGCCCCAAACGACCTCGATGTTCCGTCCGCTTCCGCTGCAGTTCTCAGCCGCACCTCGGCCCGATATGGACCCCGTCGGGAGCCCCTCTTGGCCTCGAAAATCGACCCCTGGGTCCCTCAAGAAAGCCTCTTGGGCTCAACAACGCGAACAGACTGGAAACTTCAAACATTTGTTTTTGGATCTGCGGCTCCAAGGACGATTCCAGAGAGCGGGTCGGATCAAGCATGGGACAGCAAGCGAGATAATTGCCAGCGGGCCAAAAGCCGACGCCGGAGTGCACAAGCGCCAAAGAAAGCAAGTTTGAAGCCAAGCGAAATAATTACCAAAACTTCAAACACACACGCACACACACACACACACACGCACGCACGCACGCACGCACACGCACACGCACACGCACACGCACACGCACACGCACACGCACACACACACACACACAAACAAAAAAAAAAAAAAAAAAAAACACACAAAAAAATGTTTCATGATTTTGGCCTCGCCAGGGGTCGCCTGGACGCCCCTTCTGGCTGACTTCTGGGCTCGCCAGGGGAATCTCTCAGCGTGCAAACTTCGAGTGCAGCGGCAACGGCTCCCGGAAATCCATCCGACCGATAAACCTATAAACCGATAAAAACTAATCGGTTGAACGGTTTGCAAGCCGATCAACCGAAAAACCGATATAATTTGATCGGTTTATCGGCGGATCGGTCGCTCAACCGAAAAACCGATAAACTCTGTATGCGAACATAGAGGCGATTGCTGGCGCGCCCCCCTCTCTTCGTCGGTTTATCGGTTGATCGGTTTATCGGTTGATCGGTTGATTGGCTGGTCTGAGACCGCTGGGGGGGGACCTGTGGAGGCGATCCTTGTGCCGCATATCGGTTTATCGGTTTATCGGGTCATCGGTTGGTTGTCAGTTCCCCGCCACGACGACGACGGCGACGGCGACGGCGACAGTGGCCGGACCGCCATGGGGCAGGGCACCTCCGAAGTCAGAGAGAGGTGCGAGGGCGTCTCAGGCGCAAGTGGCCTGAACACCGCATCTCGGGGAAGATCGGGGGTCAGACTACGTGAAGGCAGGGCGCATCCCAGGTCAACGCTGCGAGTTTTTGCGCAGGCAGAACTGGCCAGGACAATTTGGAGCAGGGAAGAATATCAGAGGTCAGCGTTGCGAGGATGTCTCAGGATGAGGATGAGGAAGGTCATGCCGATGATAATGATGGCGATGGCGGCAGCCGCGCGGGAGGCAAAATCTGGCGGGGCAAATTTCGGCGGGAAGCAAGTGCGAGGATGGCTCAGGCGATGGTGGCCAGATTACTTCAACTCAAAGAATATCGGATCCCAGAATGCTGCGGATGCTTTAAGCGGGATGCGCCGGTGTGGTGAAGATGTCCCAGGCGAGAGCGCTAATAATCACTTGTCGTGGCGCGTTGGAGCCCAGACTTCCGAGGATGTCTCACGAGGAACGGGCCTCCTCCTCCTCCTCCTCCTCCTGCGTCGTTGTCGTCGTCCTCCTCCTCCTCCTCCGCGTCCTCCTCCACCTCCTCCTCTTTTCAGAATCAAGGGCGCGCGATTGAGGCAAGCCGCCGTGAGGCGCTCTAATTGGACGGATTGCCACGGTGAGGCAAGGATATGAGGGGGTAGCCAGGAGTCGGAAGACACCCCAGCGTCCTCATCCCATTCGCCCCCTCAATGATGCGCTGTCCCTTCTCGGGACTGGGGGGGCAAGGAACACCTTCGTAGTGGGTCTGATTTGCCGGGCCATCGAACATTCATTTGCGTGGCAATCGAATCGGTCACCCAGGATGCCGGTTCTGCCTCGACGAAGCCTCATGGACGATGCTGGGGTTCTTCCCCCCTAATCTCATGGTGGGGCTCGCCAGCCACCGGCGCTTGATACCCGGTCCCCCCTTGGGCGTTGGTACCCATAAGCCAATCGAACTCTAACAAGCTCCTCCTCCTCCTCCTCCTCCTCCTCCTCCTCCTCCCCCTCCTCTCCTCTGCCGGCCGAGCCGGGCCGAACCGCAGGCGGGCCAGCCAAAACGGGGACGAGGACGAGGATGAGGAGGAAGACGACGTCGACGACGACGGCGACGACGACGACGGCGACGGCGACGGCGACGGACGACGGACGACGGACGACGACGACGACGACGACGACGACGACGACGACGACGACGACGACGACGACGACGACGACGGCGGCGGCGGCGGCGGCGGCGGCGGCGACGGCGTCGTCGCCGTCGTCGTCGCGCGCCCACCCGACCCAGGATCCGTCCCAATCGGGCCACAGGACTCTTCTCAAGGTCAAAAAGCACCAGCCTCTGTCACCGCGTCCGGCCGCGGCGACGAGGGGGGCCCAGGAAGGCCAGAAGCCTCGGTGCTCGAAGGGTCGGAGGTGTGTACCACGACGACGACGACGACGACGACGACGACGACGACGACGACGACGACGACGACGACGACGACGACGACGACGACGACGACGACGACGACGGCGGCGGCGGCGGCGGTGGCGGCGGCGGCGGCGGCGGCGGCGGCGGCGGCTGCGACGGCGTCGTCGCCGTCGTCGTCGTCGTGCACCCCCCGACCCAAGATCCGTCCCGAACAAGGCTCCGGACCCTTCCCAGGGTCAAAAGGCACCAGCTTCTGTCGCCGCGTCCGGCCGCGGCGACGAGGGGGGCCCCCGAAGGCTACAAAGCCTCGGTGCTCGAGGGGTCGGGGGGTGCACCACGACGACGACGACGACGACGACGACGACGACGACGACGGCGGCGGCGGCGGCGGCGGCGGCGGCGGCGGCGACGGCGTCGTGGCCGTCGTCGTCGTCGTTCCCTCCCGACCCAAAAATCGCCCCAAACGGGTTTCGGGACGCTTCCCAGGGCCAAGCAGCACCAGCCCCTGTCACCGCGTCCGGCCGCGGCGACGAGGGGGGCCCACGAAGGCCAGAAAGCCTCGGCGGTCGAAGGGTCGGGGGGCGCGCCACGACGACGGCGGCGAAGACGACGACGACGACGACGACGGCGGCGGCGGCGGCGACGGCGTCCTCGCCTGCGTCGTCGCGCACCCCCCGACCCAGAAACGTCCAAAAGGGGCCCCCGGATTTTTCCCAGAGTCAAAAGACACCCGTCTCTGTCGCCGCGTCCGGCCGCGGCGACGAGGGGGGCTCCCGAAGGCCACGGAGCCTTGGTGCTCGAGGGGTCGGGGGGTGCACCACGACGACGACAACGATGACGACGACGATGGCGACGGGGATAGTGCTGATGATGACGACTACGGTTTCTGGCTTCGCTGCTAAAGCGGCGATGATCTGGAGCACGCGCTTGTATTCCTGCTCCTTCTGTGGGCAGGCGTAGCGCTCTACCAACACGGCCCAACTCACGCTTGGCAAGAGTTGCTTGCAGCCGTCGTTTCGAACCGCCACCGTACCCCGAGGCGCGATGTAGTTATCAGTATTCAGTCCCATAAAGTCTCCATGTAGTCCTCAGTGCTCATGCTCAAGGATTCCCAAAGGGCTCGGACCCCATGTCCTCGAATCTCCCAGGCGAGTCTCCGCTGCGGGTGCAACAAAGGGAAAAACGTGGGACCCGAAGTGACATTGGGAACTCTCGGCGCCAAACAGCTCCCATGAGGTTTCGCGGAGCCCCCAACACGTCCCCAGAGATTGCCCAAAAGGGGCTCGGGCAGCTCCAAGAGGTGCCCCAAGAAGCGCTCAAGTGGCCCCAAGAATGCGCCCTTGTGGATTGTGACCCAAACACAGGCACTGCGGCGGCATGTGCCGAAGGCTGTAAATACTTGCGGATCGCGCAACTTGAATTCTCCACGAAGAAGAACTTACCCGCCATTGCGCGCCCTGGCATTTTGAGGCGTGCTCGAATGCCTTGTGCTGTCTGGATGAGCTTATGTGATCTTCCAAGAACCCCCCCCTCTCTATCAGCGCCCCGGCGCGTGCACGGCCCCCCTTTCTCCGAGGCTCTGCCCCCATGACGGCCCCGGGGGCCCCCCAGGGAACCTCAATGCCCGATCAGGAAAACAGCATGCACGCTCCGAAGATTTCAGCCACTGCAACTTATCCGGGTTTCCCGCGGCTCAATACGCGCCAAGAGGGCTCCAACATGGCACTGCGACGGTTGAGCATGGCAGCGAACATGCTGAACATGCAAAGAAGGCCTTGGGACAGCCCGAGTAAATCCCACCAGCTCTTTAGGGCGTGAGTGGTCTAACGAGCTCGTTCTGCTAAACCCTCTCCTTCCCCTTCGGGGAGGGGGCTTCCCCTCCCCCTACCCCCTACCCTGGACCTGGAGGGAGGGTTTCGCGAGGAATTGGAGCGCCCAAGATGGCCCAATATGGCTGCAAGAGGGCCTCCAAGAGCCCCAGATGGTCTCCAATATCTTGCAAGATAGCCCAAGATGGTTCAAGATAGCTTTCAACATGCATCCAAGAGCTCTCGAGACCGCCCCAGGACGGCTCCAAGTGCCTGTCGAGCCCTCCAGGGAACCCATCAAGAGGCCAAAATATTTGAAATCCCTTGTGTTTTTTCGCAGTTTTCTGCATCATCGCCTTTTCGCGTTCGATGGGCCCCTGAGGCCTCAAGATGGCTCCATGATGGCCCAAGAGGGCCCCAAGAGGGGCCCAGGAGGGCCCCAATACCGCCCCAAGAGCGCTCAAGACCGCCCCAAGAGCGGCCCAAGAGGACCCCAAGAGGCACATTTTCGGGTCCCGACGGGGATGGGGTGACTTCAGGACCCCCCTCCTTATATGATCGATTGCCCCAAGAAGGCCTTCAACGCATCAAATATGGCCTCAAGAGGGCCCCAAGAGCGCCCAAAGAGGGCCCCAAAAGAGCACCAGGAGGGCCCCAGAGGCCTCCAGGATAGCCCAAAGAGGGCACCCAAGGCTTCAAAGAGGGCCCCAAGAGCGCCCCAAGAGCCCAAGAGGGACCCCAAGAGCGCATCATGAGGGCTCCAGAGGCTTGCAACATGGGCCTCAGAGTGCCCCGCGATGGCCCCAAGAGGCTTCCAATACGCGACGCTCTCAGAGCGAAGGATGTTGGTGGTTGACTCTCGTCGTCGTCGTCGTCGTCGTCGTGTTCGTCGCGGTCGTGGTCGTCGTCGCATTGCTCGTCATCGTCGTCGTGCCTTTCTTCGCCACCTATATATATATATATATATATATATATATATGCATACGCATGCTACTTGTTATCCTCCTCCTCCGGCCCCCCCTCCCCCTCATCCTCCCCCCCCCCTCCTGCTCATCATTGTCCGCCTTCCTCCCTTTTGCTCCTTCCACCCTCCTTTTCCGCATGCCTCCTCTTCTCTCAACTCCGATTGTTCCACCTCAACAGCGGATGTGGATCACTGCTGGGCCAGATGATGCTACACATCCCTGATCGGGTCAACTCGCCTGGCGACTGTTTTTGGATGGGCTGGTGGGGATACGCGAAGCGAGAACAATTTTGGAGAGAACGCATCACGGGCACAAGAGGGCCTTGAGCTGGCCGTCAAGGACCTCCGAGAGCCTAAAATGGTTTTCACAGGGCACGTGGACGGCCGAAGGTGGCTTCTTCACGTCTCCCAACGACGCCCCCAAAGACGGCAAACACGGCCCCAAGACGCCTTATAATCCTCCGAGTTTTCAGCATCATCCTCACCACCGCCCACATCACCACCACCACCGCCATCATCACCTTCTTACTAAGCAAAATCATCATCTTCATCAACACCATCATCTTCCCACTCATCATCATCATCATCATCATCATCATCATCATCATCGCCATCCTGATTATAATCCGAGGAGGAACGAGGAGGAGGAACGAGGAGGAGGAGGAGGAGGAGGGAGGAGGAGGGGGAGGAGGAGGCGGAGGCGGAGGAGGACTAGGAGGAAGAGGAAGGGGAGGCGGAGGAGACTACGAGGAAGAGGGGGAGGGAGGACTAGGAGAACCATGGGCGTCGGGGCCAGTGAGGGAGGGAGGGAGGAGAGGGAGGAGAGGGAGGGAGGGAGGATCGGAACGGAGGAGGGGGGAGGAGGAAGAGGAGGAGGAGGAGGAGGAGGAGGAGGCGGAGGCGGAGGAGGACTAGGAGGAAGAGGAAGGGGAGGACTAGGAGGAAGAGGAGAGAGAATTTCGAAGGATTACCCATTGGACAACCACGACAACGCCGGGCCGATGAACCGATCAACCAATAAACCGATAAACCGAAGCATCCGATATACCGATAAACTGATAAACCGATAAACTATTTCGGATAAACCGATAAACTGATAAACCGATAAACCGATAAACTGATAAACCGATAAACCGACGACGACGACGACGACGACGACGACGACGACGGCGGCGGCGGCGGCGGCGGCGGCGGCGGCGGCGGCGACGGCGTCGTCGCCGTCGTCGTCGTTCCCCCCCGACCCAAAAATCGTCCCAAACGGGTTTCAGGACGCTTCCCAGGGCCAAAAAGCACCAGCCTCTGTCACCGCGTCCGGCCGCGGCGACGAGGGGGGCCCACGAAGGCCAGAAAGCCTCGGTGGTCGAAGGGTCGGGGGGGCGCGCCACGACGACGGCGGCGAAGACGACGACGACGACGACGACGGCGGCGGCGGCGGCGACGGCGCCCTCGCCTGCGTCGTCGCGCACCCCCCGACCCAGAAACGTCCAGAAGGGGTCCCCGGATTTTTCCCAGAGTCAAAAGACACCCGTCTCTGTCGCCGCGTCCGGCCGCGGCGACAAGGGGGGCCCCCGAAGGCCAGAAAGCCTTGGTGCTCGAGGAGTCGGGGGGTGCACCACGACGACGATGACGATGACGACGACGATGGCGATGGGGATGGTGCTGATGATGACGACGACGGTTTCTGGCTTCGCTGCTAAAGCGGCGATGATCTGGAGCACGCGCTTGTACTCCTGCTCCTTCTATGGGCAGGCGTAGCGCTCTACTAACACGGCCCAGCTCACGCTTGGCAAGATTTGCCTGCGGCCGTCGTTTCGAACCGCCACCGTACCCCGAGGCACGATGTAGTCCTCAGTATTCAGTCCCATGAAGTCTCCATGTAGTCCTCAGTGCTCATGCCCAAGGATTCCCAAAGGGCTCGGACCCCATATCCTCGAATCTCCCAGGCGAGTCTCCGCTGCGGGTGCAACAAGGGGAAACACGTTGGACCCGAAGTGACATGGGGAAGTCTCGGCGCCAAACAGCTCCCATGAGGTTTCGCGGAGCCCCCAACACGTCCCCAGAGATTGCCCAAAAGAGGCCCGGGCAGCTCCAGGAGGTGCCCCAAGCAGCGCTCAAGTGGCCCCAAGAATGCGCCCTTGTGGATTGTGACCCAAACCCAGGCACTGCGGCGGCATGTGCCGAAGGCTGTAAATACTTGCGGATCGCGCAACTTGAATTCTCCATGAAGAAGAACTTACCCGCCATTGCGCGTCTTGGCATTTTGAGGCGTGCTCGAATGCCTTGTGCTGTCTGGATGGGTGCATGTGATCTTCCAAGAACCTCCCCCTCTCTATCAGCGCCCCGGCGCGTGCACGGCCCCCCTTTCTCCGAGGCTCTGTCCCCATGACGGCCCCGGGGGCTCCCAGGGAACCTCAATGCCCGATCAGGAAAACAGCATGGACGCTCCGAAGATTTCAGCCATTACAACTTATTCGGGTTTCCCGCGGCTCAATACGCGCCAAGAGGGCTCCAACATGGCACTGCGACGGTTGAACATGGCAGCGAACATGTTGAACATTCAAAGAAGGCCTTGGGACAGCCCGAGTAAATCCCACCAGCCCTTTAGGGCGTGAGTGGTCTAACGAGCTCGTTCTGCTACACCCCCTCCTTCCGCTTCGGGGAGGGGGCCCCCCCTCCCCCCACCCCCTACCCCTGGACCTGGATGGGGGGTTTCGCGAGGAATTGGAGCGCCCAAGATGGCCCAAGATGGCTGCAAGAGGGCCTCCAAGAGCCACAGATGGTCTCCAATATCTTGCAAGATAGCCCAAGATGGTTCAAGATAGCTTTCAACATGCATCCAAGAGCTCTCGAGACCGCCCCAGGACGGCTCCAAGTGCCTGTCGAGCCCTCCAAGGAACCCATCAAGAGGCCAAAATCTTTGGAATCCCTTGTGTTTTTTACACTGTTTTTTGCATCATCGCCTTTTCGCGTTCGATGGGCTCTCGAGGCTTCAAGATGGCTCCAAGATGGCCCAAGAGGGCCCCAAGAGGGGCCCAGGAGGGCCCCAATACCGCCCCAAGAGCGCCCAAGACCGCCCCAAGAGCGGCCCAAGAGGGCCCCAAGAGGCTCATTTTCGGGTCCCGACGGGGGGGGGGTG
Source organism: Prorocentrum cordatum (assembly GCA_963575745.1). Classification (NCBI taxonomy): domain Eukaryota; class Dinophyceae; order Prorocentrales; family Prorocentraceae; genus Prorocentrum; species Prorocentrum cordatum. The sequence goes on from CAUYUJ010014213.1 coordinate 286,904, forward strand.
ACTTAAGGACCCCCCTCCTTCTTTGATCGATTGCCCCAAGAAGGCCTTCAACGCATCAAATATGGCCTCAAGAGGGCCCCAAGAGCGCCCAAAGAGGGCCCCAAGATAGCACCAGGAGGGCCCAAGAGGCCTCCAGGATAGCCCAAAGAGGGCACAACGCTGGGCCGATAAACCGATCAACCGACCAACCGATAAACTGAAACATCCGATATACCGATAAACCGATAAACTGATAAAGCCAAGCTGTGCTGAGATTCGGGCACGCATGCGATGAGTCGGTTTAGTGGTTGATCGGTTTATCGGCAGATCGACCGATAAACCGATATAATAATATCGGTTTATCGGTCGATCTGCCGATAAACCGATCAACCGGAATAGTTTATCGGTTGATCGGTTCATCGGTTCATCGGTTTTATGTTCGTGTCCCGCGGCTGCAATCGAAGAGAGTGCAGCGGCAACGGCTCCCGGAAATCCATCCGACCGATAAACCTATAAAACGATAAAAACTAATCGGTTGAACGGTTTGCAAGCCGATCAACCGAAAAAACCGATATAATTTGATCGGTTTATCGGTGGATCGGTCGCTCAACCGAAAAACCGATAAACTCTGTATGCGAACATAGAGGCGATTGCTGGCGCGCCCCCCTCTCTTCGTCGGTTTATCGGTTGATCGGTTTATCGGTTGATCGGTTGATTGGCTGGTCTGAGACCGCTGGGGGGGAACCTGTGGAGGCGATCCTTGTGCCGCATATCGGTTTATCGGTTTATCGGGTCATCGGTTGGTTGTCAGTTCCCCGCCACGACGACGACGGCGACGGCGACGGCGACAGTGGCCGGACCGCCATGGGGCAGGGCACCTCCGAAGTCAGAGAGAGGTGCGAGGGCGTCTCAGGCGCAAGTGGCCTGAACACCGCATCTCGGGGAAGATCGGGGGTCAGACTACGTGAAGGCAGGGCGCATCCCAGGTCAACGCTGCGAGTTTTTGCGTAGGCGGAACTGGCCAGGACAATTTGGAGCAGGGAAGAATATCAGAGGTCAGCGTTGCGAGGATGTCTCAGGATGAGGATGAGGAAGGTCATGCTGATGATAATGATGGCGATGGCGGCAGCCGCGCGGGAGGCAAAATCTGGCGGGGCAAATTTCGGCGGGAAGCAAGTGCGAGGATGGCTCAGGCGATGGTGGCCAGATTACTTCAACTCAAAGAATATCGGATCCCAGAATGCTGCGGATGCTTTAAGCGGGATGCGCCGGTGTGGTGAAGATGTCCCAGGCGAGAGCGCTAATAATCACTTGTCGTGGCGCGTTGGAGCCCAGACTTCCGAGGATGTCTCACGAGGAACGGGCCTCTTCCTCCTCCTCCTCCTCCTCTGCGTCGTTGTCGTCGTCCTCCTCCTCCTCCTCCGTGTCCTCCTCCACCTCCTCCTCTTTTCAGAATCAAGGGCGCGCGATTGCGGTAAGCCGCCGTGAGGCGCTCTAATTGGACGGATTGCCACGGTGAGGCAAGGATATGAGGGGGTAGCCAGGAGTCGGAAGACACCCCAGCGTCCTCATCCCATTCGTCCCCTCAATGATGCGCTGTCCCTTCTCGGGACTGGGGGGGCAAGGAACACCTTCGTAGTGGGTCTGATTTGCCGGGCCATCGAACATTCATTTGCGTGGCAATCGAATCGGTCACCCAGGATGCCGGTTCTGCCTCGACGAAGCCTCATGGACGATGCTGGGGTTCTTCCCCCCTAATCTCATGGTGGGGCTCGCCAGCCACCGGCGCTTGATACCCGGCCCCCCCTTGGGCGTTGGTACCCATAAGCCAATCGAATTCTAACAAGCTCCTCCTCCTCCTCCTCCTCCTCCTCCTCCTCCTCCTCCTCCTCCTCCTCCTCTGCCGGCCGAGCCGGGCCGAACCGCAGGCGGGCCAGCCAAAACGGGGACGAGGACGAGGATGAGGAGGAGGACGACGTCGACGACGACGGCGACGACGACGACGGCGACGGCGACGGCGACGGACGACGGACGACGGACGACGACGACGACGACGACGACGACGACGACGACGACGACGACGACGACGACGACGACGACGGCGGCGGCGGCGGCGGCGGCGGCGGCGACGGCGTCGTCGCCGTCGTCGTCGCGCGCCCACCCGACCCAGAATCCGTCCCAATCGGGCCACAGGACTCTTCTCAAGGTCAAAAAGCACCAGCCTCTGTCACCGCGTCCGGCCGCGGCGACGAGGGGGGCCCAGGAAGGCCAGAAGCCTCGGTGCTCGAAGGGTCGGGGGTGTGTACCACGACGACGACGACGACGACGACGACGACGACGACGACGACGACGACGACGACGACGACGACGACGACGACGGCGGCGGCGGCGGCGGCGGTGGCGGCGGCGGCGGCGGCGGCGACGGCGGCGGCGGCGGCTGCGACGGCGTCGTCGCCGTCGTCGTCGTCGTGCACCCCCCGACCCAAGATCCGTCCCGAACAAGGCTCCGGACCCTTCCCAGGGTCAAAAGGCACCAGCTTCTGTCGCCGCGTCCGGCCGCGGCGACGAGGGGGGCCCCCGAAGGCTACAAAGCCTCGGTGCTCGAGGGGTCGGGGGGTGCACCACGACGACGACGACGACGACGACGACGACGACGACGACGACGACGACGGCGGCGGCGGCGGCGGCGGCGGCGGCGGCGGCGACGGCGTCGCGGCCGTCGTCGTCGTCGTTCCCTCCCGACCCAAAAATCGCCCCAAACGGGTTTCGGGACGCTTCCCAGGGCCAAGCAGCACCAGCCCCTGTCACCGCGTCCGGCCGCGGCGACGAGGGGGGCCCACGAAGGCCAGAAAGCCTCGGCGGTCGAAGGGTCGGGGGGCGCGCCACGACGACGGCGGCGAAGACGACGACGACGACGACGACGGCGGCGGCGGCGGCGACGGCGCCCTCGCCTGCGTCGTCGTGCACCCCCCGACCCAGAAACGTCCAAAAGGGGTCCCCGGATTTTTCCCAGAGTCAAAAGACACCCGTCTCTGTCGCCGCGTCCGGCCGCGGCGACGAGGGGGGCTCCCGAAGGCCACGGAGCCTTGGTGCTCGAGGGGTCGGGGGGTGCACCACGACGACGACAACGATGACGACGACGATGGCGACGGGGATGGTGCTGATGATGACGACTACGGTTTCTGGCTTCGCTGCTAAAGCGGCGATGATCTGGAGCACGCGCTTGTATTCCTGCTCCTTCTGCGGGCAGGCGTAGCGCTCTACCAACACGGCCCAACTCACGCTTGGCAAGAGTTGCTTGCGGCCGTCGTTTCGAACCGCCACCCTACCCCGAGGCGCGATGTAGTTCTCAGTATTCAGTCCCACGAAGTCTCCATGTAGTCCTCAGTGCTCATGCTCAAGGATTCCCAAAGGGCTCGGACCCCATATCCTCGAATCTCCCAGGCGAGTCTCCGCTGCGGGTGCAACAAGGGGAAAAACGTGGGACCCGAAGTGACATTGGGAACTCTCGGCGCCAAACAGCTCCCATGAGGTTTCGCGGAGCCCCCAACACGTCCCCAGAGATTGCCCAAAAGGGGCTCGGGCAGCTCCAAGAGGTGCCCCAAGAAGCGCTCAAGTGGCCCCAAGAATGCGCCCTTGTGGATTGTGACCCAAACCCAGGCACTGCGGCGGCATGTGCCGAAGGCTGTAAATACTTGCGGATCGCGCAACTTGAATTCTCCATGAAGAAGAACTTACCCGCCATTGCGCGTCTTGGCATTTTGAGGCGTGCTCGAATGCCTTGTGCTGTCTGGATGAGCTTATGTGATCTTCCAAGAACCCCCCCCTCTCTATCAGCGCCCCGGCGCGTGCACGGCCTCCCTTTCTCCGAGGCTCTGTCCCCATGACGGCTCACGAAGATTTCAGCCATTGCAACTTATTCGGGTTTCCCGCGGCTCAATACGCGCCAAGAGGGCTCCAACATGGCACTGCGACGGTTGAACATGGCAGCGAACATGCTGAACATGCAAAGAAGGCCTTGGGACAGCCCGAGTAAAATCCCACCAGCTCTTTAGGGCGTGAGTGGTCTAACGAGCTCGTTCTGCTAAACCCTCTCCTTCCCCTTCGGGGAGGGGGCCCCCCCTCCCCCCACCCCCTACCCTGGACCTGGAGGGAGGGTTTCGCGAGGAATTGGAGCGCCCAAGATGGCCCAATATGGCTGCAAGAGGGCCTCCAAGAGCCCCAGATGGTCTCCAATATCTTGCAAGATAGCCCAAGATGGTTCAAGATAGCTTTCAACATGCATCCAAGAGCTCTCGAGACCGCCCCAGGACGGCTCCAAGTGCCTGTCGAGCCCTCCAGGGAACCCATCAAGAGGCCAAAATATTTGAAATCCCTTGTGTTTTTTTTCGCAGTTTTCTGCATCATCGCCTTTTCGCGTTCGATGGGCCCCTGAGGCCTCAAGATGGCTCCATGATGGCCCAAGAGGGCCCCAAGAGGGGCCCAGGAGGGCCCCAATACCGCCCCAAGAGCGCTCAAGACCGCCCCAAGAGCGGCCCAAGAGGACCCCAAGAGGCACATTTTCGGGTCCCGACGGGGGGGGGTGACTTCAGGACCCCCCTCCTTATATGATCGATTGCCCCAAGAAGGCCTTCAACGCATCAAATATGGCCTCAAGAGGGCCCCAAGAGCGCCCAAAGAGGGCCCCAAGAGAGCACCAGGAGGGCCCCAGAGGCCTCCAGGATAGCCCAAAGAGGGCACCCAAGGCTTCCAAGAGGGCCCCAAGAGCGCCCCAAGAGCCCAAGAGGGACCCCAAGAGCGCATCATGAGGGCTCCAGAGGCTTGCAACATGGGCCTCAGAGTGCCCCGCGATGGCCCCAAGAGGCTTCCAATACGCGACGCTCTCAGAGCGAAGGATGTTGGTGGTTGACTCTCGTCGTCGTCGTCGTCGTCGTCGTCGTCGTCGTCGTCGTCGTCGTCGTGGTCGTGGTCGTCGTCGTATTGCTCGTCATCGTCGTCGTGCCTTTCTTCGCCACCTATATATTTGCATACGCATGCTACTTGTTATCCTCCTCCTCCGGCTCCCCCTCCTCCTCATCCTCCTCCCCCTCCTGCTCATCATTGCCCGCCTTCCTCCCTTTTGCTCCTTCCACCCTCCTTTTCCGCATGCCTCCTCTTCTCTCAACTCCGATTGCTCCACCTCAACAGCGGATGTGGATCACTGCTGGGCCAGATGATGCTACACATCCCTGATCGGGTCAACTCGCCTGGCGACTGTTTTTGGATGGGCTGGTGGGGATACGCGAAGCGAGAACAATTTTGGAGAGAGTGCATCACGGGCACAAGAGGGCCTCAAGCTGGCCGTCAAGGACCTCCGAGAGCCTAAGATGGTTTTCACAGGGCACGTGGACGGCCGAAGGTGGCTTCTTCACGTCTCCCAACGACGCCCCCAAAGACGGCAAACACGGCCCCAAGACGCCTTATAATCCTCCGACTTTTCAGCATCATCCTCACCACCGCCCACATCACCACCACCACCGCCATCATCACCTTCTTACTAAGCATAATCATCATCTTCATCAACACCATCATCTTCCCACTCATCATCATCATCATCATCATCATCATCATCATCATCATCATCGCCATCCTGATTATAATCCGAGGAGGAACGAGGAGGAGGAACGAGGAGGAGGAGGAGGAGGAGGAGGAGGAGGGAGGAGGAGGAGGAGGAGGCGGAGGCGGAGGAGGACTAGGAGGAAGAGGAAGGGGAGGCGGAGGAGACTACGAGGAAGAGGGGGAGGGAGGACTAGGAGAACCATGGGCGTCGGGGCCAGTGAGGGAGGGAGGGAGGAGAGGGAGGAGAGGGAGGGAGGGAGGATCGGAACGGAGGAGGGGGGAGGAGGAAGAGGGAGGAGGAGGAGGAGGAGGAGGCGGAGGCGGAGGAGGACTAGGAGGAAGAGGAAGGGGAGGGCTAGGAGGAAGAGGAGAGAGAATTTCGAAGGATTACCCATTGGACAACCACGACAACGCCGGGCCGATGAACCGATCAACCAATAAACCGATAAACCGAAGCATCCGATATACCGATAAACTGATAAACCGATAAACTAAACTTTCGGATAAACCGATAAACTGATAAACCGATAAACGATAACGACGACCGACGACGACGACGACGACGACGACGACGACGACGGCGGCGGCGGCGGCGGCGGCGGCGGCGGCGGCGGCGACCGGCGTCGTCGCCGTCGTCGTTCCCCCCCGACCCAAAAATCGTCCCAAACGGGTTTCAGGACGCTTCCCAGGGCCAAAAAGCACCAGCCTCTGTCACCGCGTCCGGCCGCGGCGACGAGGGGGGCCCACGAAGGCCAGAAAGCCTCGGTGGTCGAAGGGTCGGGGGGCGCGCCACGACGACGGCGGCGAAGACGACGACGACGACGACGACGGCGGCGGCGGCGGCGACGGCGCCCTCGCCTGCGTCGTCGCGCACCCCCCGACCCAGAAACGTCCAGAAGGGGTCCCCGGATTTTTCCCAGAGTCAAAAGACACCCGTCTCTGTCGCCGCGTCCGGCCGCGGCGACGAGGGGGGCCCCCGAAGGCCAGAAAGCCTTGGTGCTCGGGGAGTCGGGGGGTGCACCACGACGACGATGACGATGACGATGACGATGGCGATGGGGATGGTGCTGATGATGACGACGACGGTTTCTGGCTTCGCTGCTAAAGCGGCAATGATATGGAGCACGCGCTTGTACTCCTGCTCCTTCTATGGGCAGGCGTAGCGCTCTACTAACACGGCCCAGCTCACGCTTGGCAAGATTTGCCTGCGGCCGTCGTTTCGAACCGCCACCGTACCCCGAGGCACGATGTAGTCCTCAGTATTCAGTCCCATGAAGTCTCCATGTAGTCCTCAGTGCTCATGCCCAAGGATTCCCAAAGGGCTCGGACCCCATATCCTCGAATCTCCCAGGCGAGTCTCCGCTGCGGGTGCAACAAGGGGAAACACGTTGGACCCGAAGTGACATGGGGAAGTCTCGGCGCCAAACAGCTCCCATGAGGTTTCGCGGAGCCCCCAACACGTCCCCAGAGATTGCCCAAAAGAGGCCCGGGCAGCTCCAGGAGGTGCCCCAAGCAGCGCTCAAGTGGCCCCAAGAATGCGCCCTTGTGGATTGTGACCCAAACCCAGGCACTGCGGCGGCATGTGCCGAAGGCTGTAAATACTTGCGGATCGCGCAACTTGAATTCTCCATGAAGAAGAACTTACCCGCCATTGCGCGTCTTGGCATTTTGAGGCGTGCTCGAATGCCTTGTGCTGTCTGGATGAGCTTATGTGATCTTCCAAGAACCCCCCCCTCTCTATCAGCGCCCCGGCGCGTGCACGGCCTCCCTTTCTCCGAGGCTCTGTCCCCATGACGGCTCCGAAGATTTCAGCCATTACAACTTATTCGGGTTTCCCGCGGCTCAATACGCGCCAAGAGGGCTCCAACATGGCACTGCGACGGTTGAACATGGCAGCGAACATGTTGAACATTCAAAGAAGGCCTTGGGACAGCCCGAGTAAATCCCACCAGCCCTTTAGGGCGTGAGTGGTCTAACGAGCTCGTTCTGCTACACCCCCTCCTTCCGCTTCGGGGAGGGGGCCCCCCCTCCCCCCACCCCCTACCCCTGGACCTGGATGGGGGGTTTCGCGAGGAATTGGAGCGCCCAAGATGGCCCAAGATGGCTGCAAGAGGGCCTCCAAGAGCCACAGATGGTCTCCAATATCTTGCAAGATAGCCCAAGATGGTTCAAGATAGCTTTCAACATGCATCCAAGAGCTCTCGAGACCGCCCCAGGACGGCTCCAAGTGCCTGTCGAGCCCTCCAAGGAACCCATCAAGAGGCCAAAATCTTTGGAATCCCTGTGTTTTTACACTGTTTTTTGCATCATCGCCTTTTCGCGTTCGATGGGCTCTCGAGGCTTCAAGATGGCTCCAAGATGGCCCAAGAGGGCCCCAAGAGGGGCCCAGGAGGGCCCCAATACCGCCCCAAGAGCGCCCAAGACCGCCCCAAGAGCGGCCCAAGAGGGCCCCAAGAGGCTCATTTTCGGGTCCCGACGGGGGGGGGGTGACTTAAGGACCCCCCTCCTTCTTTGATCGATTGCCCCAAGAAGGCCTTCAACGCATCAAATATGGCCTCAAGAGGGCCCCAAGAGCGCCCAAAGAGGGCCCCAAGATAGCACCAGGAGGGCCCAAGAGGCCTCCAGGATAGCCCAAAGAGGGCACAACGCTGGGCCGATAAACCGATCAACCGACCAACCGATAAACTGAAACATCCGATATACCGATAAACCGATAAACTGATAAAGCCAAGCTGTGCTGAGATTCGGGCACGCATGCGATGAGTCGGTTTAGTGGTTGATCGGTTTATCGGCAGATCGACCGATAAACCGATATAATAATATCGGTTTATCGGTCGATCTGCCGATAAACCGATCAACCGGAATAGTTTATCGGTTGATCGGTTCATCGGTTTATCGGTTTTATGTTCGTGTCCTGCGGCTGCAATCGAAGAGGAGGAGGAGAAGGAGGAGGAGGAGGAAGAGCAGGAGGAGGGGGAGGAGGCAGACGTGGAGGAGGAGGAGAAGGAGGAGAGGGAGGAGGAGGAGGAGGAGAATAGGAGGGGGAGGAATGAGAGAGAGGAAGGAGAGGGGAAGCGATAATGATGAGGATGAAGATGATGATGATGAGGATGATGATGACGGTGATGCTGATGATTGAGGATGATGATGATGCTGGTGATGATGCTGATACTAGCTGACGCGGCTGATGATGATGATGATGCTGATACTGATGATGATGATGATGTTGATAATGATGATGACGATGATGATGATGATGCTGATGCTGATGATGTTTGATACTGAACATGATGAGGACCTATGCTTCTATCTTGCGAGTCACGATCTAACCTGAGCTTCCTATAGCATCAGATCTTGGAGCTGTCGTGCTGTGTAATATTATGGCATGGCCACGTTGTGCTAACATGGTCCTAGAAGCTGACGTCTACGACATGCTATGCGGTTCTATCTTATGTTAAGGCCACGCTATAACATGAAGTTCCCTGGATGTTGAAGAACCTCGCATCGTTAGTAGGTCCGTTGCTATGCCTATAATCACGCAATATTATCACGTTCCTATGACAGCAGGTTTTACACTTGGTATGCTGTGCTATGTTATGCCACGGCATTGCTATAACATTAGGTTCCTCAGATTTTGTGGAACCTGGTGTCTCCATGATTCCTGTGCTATGCGATGCCACGTGTGTGATATAATATGATGTCCTCATATCGTCGTCAATTCACGCTCTATTGAATGATCTTCTAAGTTCCGATGCTCTTATGTTCGTATATGTTATTCCATGGCCTTGGTCTGTCAGGTTCCCCTAATTTAGCGGAACCTTCGTCTGATGTCGGTGTTTTGCTATCGCTATGGTCCACAACATGATGCTCCTATATCTCAAGATCTGCGAGCTGGTATGCTGGGCTATAGTATGGATGTGCCACGCTATACCATCAGGTTCCTCTATGTCCTATGCTATTCGATGCTATCTTATGCTGTAACATGAGTTCTGCATAGTTTCAGCAAATCTCCACACTAGAATATGAGATCTTCTAAACTCAGGAACTTATGCTGATCTGCGTTACGTCATGGCGACGTTTCATAGGTCCCCCTGCTGTAGGGACACTTCGCGCCTGCTTTGCTATCCCAATAATCACACTATAACCTGAGGTTCCTATAGCATGAGGTCGTGAGGAATACTGTGCTATATTCTGGCATGGCCATGCTGTACTATCATTATGGCATGGCCATGCTATCCTGCGCTATGCAATGCTACCACCTTGCTCTGGCATGGCGTGCTACGGGCACGCTATAGGAACAAAGAGGTGAGATAGCTTGTGTCTATGCTATGTTATGCTATAGTCCTTCTAAAACTTGATACTCATTTACTTTTTTCTGTTGGACGTGCTTGGCTTTGCTATGATGTGCTATACTGGAACCCGATCAATATGTTCCCCTTCTATACGTCATGTGATGTGTGTGTTGTGTGTGTGTCGCTGCAGTTTTGGCTCAGGCGTTTTGGTCGGGTCCAAAGAGGGTCCTGCGAGGACTCTGTGGGCCGACTATGCCGTCCGTCTTCCACACCGGTACTAAGTACTGTCTATACTGTGAGCGCCGCCATGAAGGGCGGAGATGGCTCCACGCGGACGTCGGTTGGGCGTGCTGGACAGGCTATCGGCACATGGAGAATCATATGTTCGAGGTGTACCACCCCAGGTGGGCTCGCTATCGTGACAACCTGTGGGTACAGGATTGCAACGGCTGCGCTATTCACTCCGCGGGCAGCCGTGCGGATGTACGTGCATTTCGAACGGTTTGGTCTATGTTAGTCGATCACCTCGCGCATCTCCATCCTGTCGTTTTCTCATTTGGCTTTCTCTATCAAGTATACTGGGAGGCGCCTATGGTGGCTATGTGCTGGGACGTTTTGCGATCGCCCTCGATGCTCAACCGCGCGTCGGCTATGCGAGCCATGGGGAAGCGGGTTTCGGTGATTTTCCGGCACATGCGTTATCGTAATGGAAATCTATGCGCTGGGACCGTTGGACAACATCCTCTCCGCAACCCTTCCGAGCGCCAGACCCCGCTTGGTACTTTTTATTATATATGCAGGAACCGTCGAAAGTTTGCCGTTCTTTCAACGAGCATCGCGTACTATCTGGAGGAAGCCGGCACCACCATTTCCGTCGCGCGTATCATGGATGTCATGAAGGATGCGGGGTTCGGCCGCTATCATGACCAGATCACTTACACGACAGTGCGCTTTGCGCGTTCTATCGTGCTAGCAGATCGGCGTGAGCACAGTGATTATGTAGACGATTGGCGTGTGTTGCGTTCTATGTCCGTGCACGTCCGCAAACGCATGATGAAATGGGCGATTTGGGAATACGAGACCTTTTTTTTTCCGCAACGGCATGCGGGAGATCCTGTCGCAATCAGATTACAACTCCCTCGACCTCATTGTCTATACGTGTCTCATGCGGTAGCGCTCTTTGCTTCCACTGCTGCGAACTGCAAGACAAATAGGCTTCTATGCTTTGCAGCCGCTTGCATGCCCGTACATGTGCTCCTGCTACCTGTGGTACCTACAACACTTGGGCATTGAAAAAAAAGCAGGTGCGTGGCCCTATGCTTCTCTCTTGCGAGTCACGCTATAACCTGACCCTCCTATAAAATGAGGTCTTGGAGCTGTCATGCTGTACTATATTATGGCATGGCCAAGTTTACTGGAATGATCATATAAGCATAGTTCTACGACCTGCTATGCTGTTCTATATTATGTCACGACCACGATATAACATGAATTCCCCAGCTTTTCGGGAACCTCGCGAGGTCGGTAGGTGCGTTGCTATGCCTACATTCACGCTTTAATACCAGTTTCCTATATCTTCAGGTTTTACAGTTGGTATGCTGTGCTATGTTATGCCACGGCCTTGCTATAACATGAGGTTCCCCAGATTATGGGTTACCTTCTGTCTTCTATAATTCCTTGGCTATGCGATGCAAGTTGTGTGGTATACTATGAGTTTATCAGAGCTGCGGCAGTTCACACTATAATACAAGGTTCTAAGTTCCGATGCTGTTATGTTCGTCTATGTTCTTCCATGGCCTTGCTCTGTCAGGTTCCCTAATTTAGGGGCCCCTTCGTCTGAGGTAGACGTTTTCCTATCCCTGTGGTCTACAACATGATGTTCCTATAACACCAGATCTTCGAGCTCGGGGAACTATGTCTTTGCTATATCTTGTGTTGCAATTTGCTATTTCTCCGAAGATGATCTATATATAATGAGTTGACAAAGTGGATCTTGCATCGGTTCTATGTTTTGCTTTAATTACGTCGCATTGCCGAGTTGATATCACTACTAGGAGTGCACCGGAGCCCCATAAATGAAAATCCCTGTGGGGGTTGTGCTATCTTAACCTCATCTATTCCGGGGAGCAGACCATGACATATTTAATTCCAAAAATTCAGCTTCGCATATTCCAACCCCGAATTGCGGTTCTACGCCCATCCGGACATCTAAGACGGCGAGGAATGCCAGACCTATGCAACCACCGTGCCAGAGCTTAGTACTGCCCAACACGTCATCTCTTCCATGCTGCCGTTTCGGCTCCAGGGCTGCTTCGCATTGGGCCGCGCAGAGGCGGTCTATATAGCGTGTAATCAATCGTCTGCTGGAATGTCGCTTCCCGCCAACCCTATGCCGCGCTGGATTCCCATGACGAACGTTGACTCGACCGCTATGTTCATCGCCTTCATCGCCTGGTATCGGCAGCCCTGTTCCCGCCGCATGTTCTATGCCATGCGCATGGACACGATCATGACGCAGATCGATCATGGAGCTATCGGCCCGCTGACGGTCACGGAGTGGGTCCAGGATCATTACGTTCCTCTCAGGAAGATGCTATGCGACGGTATTTTGTGCAGGCGGTGTCGACAACATTGTGGGCATTCTATTCTCCCGAATGGCTACATCTTCCGCTGGTTCAGCCCTTTGTGGGAAAGCCTATACATGAGTCACCGGAAGCCAGACCTGAACACGTGGGTTCCCGCGGACGGCTATGAGTACCGTGATCCAGCCGAAAATGCACGCTATCGTGGCAATGTTGCGCGTGACCAGTACGGCACTTGCCTAGTTCCGCGGAGCAGGTGGGCGGAGGTGGCCGCTATCATGGGTATCGAGCCACCTGACGGACTGGACTCTGCGGCGGACGTCACGGCAGCTATGGCATTGGACGATATTACAGATGACGCAGCCGCCTCTGCGCAGGAAGAGGCTCTGGATGCAATCTACGAGCCAGCGAACGCGGACGACTCGCAGCTCTGATCACTCCACATTGGTACAGGTCAGGGTTATTAGCAGCTTCGCGTGAGGTGTGCGTGTTCAAAAAAAACCGTGCTTCTATGCTAGGGTGTTTGCCTGATCTCATGAGCCATGTACGTTCTGTGTGTGCCGCAGCTTCATTTGATTGGGCAGAGCTGAACTATTCCTGACCGTCAATATCAGATGACATGCTGCCTGCTTCGATTTATCAGGGAACAGAACAACCCGAAGATGATCTATAAAATCAGTTCCTGATACTCTTGGAAGATGTCCCCGCTATAATATCAAGGTCTTAGAAGGACCCGTGCTATTCTGTCCTGCTATGTTATGCCAGGGCCAAGCTACAAAATGTGGTTTCTCTCATTCAGGGGCTCCTCTAGTCTGCCGTGGGTGCGTTGCCATCTCTACTATAAAAACAATGGTTGCTTTAGGTTATTGGAGCTGATATGCTCTGCTATGTCATGGCATGGCCAGGCTATACTATCAGAGTGCTCTAACCCCAGATCAACAACCTGCTATGCTGCACCTTGTTTTGGAATTATGTGTACTATGCTGTGCCATGATATGATAAGCTATACTACACCATAGGTTCCCCACTTTTTGGGGAACACATGCCGTGCCATGCTGTGCTATGTTATGCTATGCGATGCTACGCGATGCTATGCTACACCATAGGTTCCCCAATGCTTGGGGAATCCATGCTTGTCCATGCTGTGCTATGATATGATATGCTATGCTGCGCTCTGCTATGCTACACCATAGATTCCCCACTTGTTGGAAAACCTATGCGTTGTCATGCTGTGCTATGCTATGCTATACTATGCTATGCTCTGCTGCAACACAGGTTCCCCACTTTTTGGGGAACCTATGCCTTGGCATGCTGTGCTATGCTATGATATGCTATGCTATGCTATGCTACACCAAAGGTTCCCCACTTTTTTGGGAACCTATGCTCTGCCATGCTGTGCTGTGCTATGCTATGCTGTGCTGTGCTATGCTATGCTAGACCATAGGTTCCCATCTTTTTGGGGAACCTATGCTCTTCCATGCTGTGGTATGCTGTTGCCATCTCTAATATGAAAACGATTTGAGATGATTGGAGCTGACATCTATATCATGGCATGGCAACGCCATACTATCAGGTGCTTGGAGCTGACATCTATATCATGGCTACGACATGATCTGCTATGCTGCACATTGTTTTGACATGACCACGCTATAACATCAGTTTCCCTAGAGTTTGGGGAACCTCCCGTCAGTCGTCCTTGTTCTGGAATTGTGGGAAACGCTTCTTTGCTAAGCCAGGCTTGCTCTGAAACGCTGTGTCAAGCTATGACCATTATATTTGCATTGCAAACTCTCTGCTAATCTCCTTTGCCAAGCAGAAATACTGAGGTAGAGCTAGCATAACATCAGCGTCGCCGTAATTGTCATGAAAGGCTGTTGCTGCTGATTAGTGCTCAAGCTGTCAGCTGCACCTGGTTTCTGAGCCAGGCTCTCTATCTACTATGAGTGACTTATCCGCTATGTTTGGGGCGAGCGCGGGAGGTGACGACAAGGACAAGCCGCAGGAGAAGAGCAACAAGCTATGGCCGTGGGCTACGGCGCCCGCGCAGTTGCTGAACGCGTGCGGATCCAACCACCTATCCGATGCAGAACAACCGCAGTTGTGGAAGGTGCTCGCGCAGGGGAACAAGTCGGTTCCGTTCTTCTATGAGGGTGTTGACAAAGATACGCTGCGCCAGTCTGTCGCCGTGTCCCGCGCCGTTGGGGCTATCCAGGCCTTCGTGACGGACGTGTTGTCGGCGCCTTTCATCGAGCAAGTGCTCAAGGATCCTACTCACAAGAACGCCAAGAAGGAGGCCGCGGACCTATTGCCTCATTTGATGGTGCTGACAGCCGCTGGTGAGCCCATGCCAAACAGCAAGTCCAAGGATGACCGGAGGGCTATGTTTAAGCGCCAGCGCACTGACGCAGTTGTGCCGGAAAAGGCGAAGGTGGAGACTGCTGCGACTGCACTATACACGTGGATCAACAAGAAGCCCTCGGACTTGAAGTTGCTCATCATGATCTTCGGTGCGAATGGGCTATCGCACCATGCCCAGGTCTATGAGAAGTGCCTTCGTGCGCATGTGTCTGAGCGTCAGCTGGACAAGGACGCCTTCGTGGCTATGATGCTCCGGCGCTTTGACGGCGCGCAGGCGTCCAGGTCCTCGGGGGCGAGTGACTATGCTGCTTTCAAGGCTTAGGTGGCTATACTCATTCGGACCGTTGCGTGGCCAGGGCTTCGCACACGAGCGCCAGTACCGTTTTGCTGGTATGCAAAGGCGGTGCCCATCTATTGCGCCACACAGGCGCCGCTACTGTTTCCTTGTAGGTAGAGACGGAGCGCATCGTCTGACATCTCTTGTTAAACAAAAGGTTCGCATCTCTTCTGGCACTCTTGATCTTGAGCGTGAACTGGCAGTTGTATGGTAACATGCGCTCATGCTTAAGCATTTCCACACACGGACCTTGTTTTTTTTTTTTTATGTTCTCTATTTCCTATCTGCAATGCGGCCTCTGCTGGGACCACGCTTCGTTCTGTAAGTTTGAAACCTGGAACTTGGAAAGGTACTTTCTATTTTTCGGAAGATGTCATTTTATACTATCAAGGTCTTATAAGCTCTGGTGCTCTTATGTTCTGCGATGTTACACAATGTCCACGCTACCATGTGAGGTTCCCCTACTTCAGGAGAGCCCCGCCTCTGACGTAGGTGCCTTGCTATCCCTATTGTCATGCCATTAGATGAGGTCTCTCTAATATTGGGTCCTGGAGCTCATATGGTGTGGTATATTATGGCATGGCCACGCTATGCTATGCGGGTCCTCGAAACTCCAGTCAACGACCTGCTACGCTGTGCTACATTAGGTCACGGCCACGCTATAACATGAGGTTCCCCAGATTTTGGGGCACCT
>CAUYUJ010014213.1:302843-312843 GCA_963575745.1 Prorocentrum cordatum
GGACGACGACGACGACAACGAGGAACCGGGAGGAGAAGTAGGAGGAGAAGGAGAAGGAGGAGGAGGAGGAGGACGAGGTGGAGCAGGAGGAGCAGGAGCAGGAGGAGGAGGAGGAGGAGGAGGAGGAGGAGTGTCCGAACAGCTCACAGAAGGACGGTTTCGTCAGTTTTCGGCCTCGGCGGGCCTTCACTGGGCCTCGGGACCATCAAAAAACGACTCGAGATGAAAAAACAGCCAAGGGGCCCGGGAAAAAGACCTCTGGGGAGACACGTTGTGGAAGGTCGGAGGAGGAGGAGGAGGAGGAGGAGGAGGAGGAAGAGGAGGAGAATAAAGTTTACAGTGTTCGGCGGCTTCTCAAAGGCTCAGAAGGCATCTGACCTTCTGGGATTATCCGAAACCACAGGCGGGCTACTCAGAAGGCCGAAGGGCTTCTGTGAAGCCAGCACCGCCGCCTTCTGAGAAGCTCAGTTCTCCCCTCGGCGCACCACCGATGCGTGCCCTTGCGGGCCTCGTGTTCCTTGCTTGTTCTCTTTGCCGCCCTGTTTTCCATTCTCTGCGTGCTATTGCACGCAGAGTATGGAAAATGTATGTGTACTCTTGATGTGTAATATTATGCGTGCTATTGTATACTCTGCGCACTCTTGATGTGTGATCTTCTGAGCTTGTTATGTTTGCCACTCTGCCTCCCACACTCTGGGAACTGTTACCCGTCGCAGCTCTTGCACGGAGGCCACATCGCCCAGGGCCACATCGCTTAGGTCAGGCGGTCTCTCCCGTCTGTGTCAGACGCGGGCGGCCCTTTTGCCTACGCTGAGGTCGGGCATGTCCTCCTGCAGGCGGATTTCGGACGCAAAAGAAAAAATAGTCAACAAAAGATTCAAAAAGAATCAAAAATGGTCAGAACATCGTCCCCGGGTCCCCAGGCTATCTTTTACCTATTCTTGAATATTCCACCTGTAGAGGGACAGGCCCGACTTAATCCTATAGCCTACGCTGGCGCACCGCACGAGGAGGAGGTGCTTTCGCACTTCTCCGGCCCGCCTGGGCGGGCACGAGGGGCCCAGAGAGGGAGAACGGAGGGGGATGACGGAGGATCGATGATCGAGGATCCGCTGTTCCTACGCTTCGATGCTTCGAGCATCTAAGGTTAAGTCTGGCATGTCCCTCTACGGGAGGGATATTCCAACGTCGTCAAAGATACTCCGGGGACGATGTGTTTGCTATGTCTTCACATTATAGGGGGTACGTTGTGCCTACTTGGACTCCGTCGCCCAGAATCCGCCGGCAGGGGCACATGCCCGACCTAAACCGAAGGCCTCCTGGGGACCTCCGGTGATCCCAGGCCTCCGACGTGGCCTCGAGGGGAGGCCTCAGCGAAGACTTGCCGGAGGCGGCCTGCGGGCCCGTCCTGGCAGGCCCGCGGGCCCTCCTCGGAGGCCGCCCGCCCTCGGCCTTCCCCCCCTCCCGCGCGCCGCCGCCGCGACGGCGGGGCGGGGCGGGAGGCCCGCGGCCGGAGGGTGGCGGGCCCCGCCGTCGAGGACGACCTGCACCGACCCGCAGCCACTGAGACGCGAAGCGCCTCCAAGGCCCGCCCGCCTCGGCGCCTCCTCCTCCTCCTCCTCCTCCTCCTCCTCCTCCTCCTCCTCCTCCTCCTCACTCCTCCTCCTCCTCCTCCTCTCCTACTCCCCTCAGTCTCCTCCGCCTCTGCTCCTCTTCTCCTCCTCCTCCTCCTCCCCCTCCTCCTCCTCCCTCCTCCTCCTCCTCCTCCTCCTCCTCCCCACTCAACCACACAGGAGAGGAGGGGGAAGTGGGGCGGTCGCCGCGGCGCCGCCCTCGGCGGGGGCCCCGCCGTGCGGGCCGCAGCCCGCGGCCGAGCAGAGCCTAGTGCGCCCCCGCCACCAAGGCGGCGGGCGCCAGAAAAAAAAGAAAGAAAGAAAATCGACGCCAGCCAGGCCGCACCGACGGCGGAGACGAGGCCGAACCGGGGGGCAGGGCAGGGACTGAGTGGGCCTTGGAAACGACGAGGCGGTGTTCCTGCCAGCCCTGTGCTGCAACTTGGGCTACCGGTCCTGGCGGCGTCGGCTCCGTCGCCGTTTTCCTTTGTTCCCCCGGCTCCAGGCTCGGCTCCCATGCCAGACTGCCAGTTTTCCGGTCCCTGGGAGCCGCCTCCTATGGTTCTCATGTCCCAAAAACAATCCTTTTGACTGCTCTCGTGTCCCAAGGACAACCCCTGGAGACAGTAAAAAGCGGCCCTGGCGGTCCTGGTGCCTACCGAAGGTCGAGAAGGGCGCGGAGATTGCGTTCGCAATCTCCCCCCCGTAAGGTCCGCTGCGGGGGGAGGGTCGGGCATGCGAGCGCCACAGAGCGCTTGTGAGCACCACAGCATGCCTGTCAGCACCACAGCATCCCTGTGAGCGCCGCGCTATGCCCACGATGCGCCCTCCCCCCCCCGCGTACCTTCGGTACCGCTAATTACGTGGAGGGAGGGGCAGGGGAGGCGGGGGGGCCGACCACCCATAACGGACGTTACGGGCTCACCGAATAAAACTAAAAAGTGAATGGATGAATACAGACATGCGAGCGCCACCTCCGGCGCGAGACAACTGGCGACCGCAGCTGCCATCCCTTCGTGCTGGCGTTCGGTTTGGACGGAACGCGTCGTGTCCGTTGCCAAACGGGGCTGCGCCAGCTTAGCCCCCACAACGTCAGGTTCGGGAATGGGTCGTAGCAACACTGCGGCTACATCAATATTTTAACCGCAGAGTCACTCAAACATGTAAGTGCAAAGATCAAGATTAGAAGGCGAAGCGCAGCGAGCCTTAAAATGTTTGATATTCCTCTTCCTATAGTTTTATAAGCCCGGGCGGGGGGACCCCCCCTCCCAAAACCGGACTCCTGGGATCTGGGGCTTTGGGACCCTCCGGACGGGCCTCGAAGCGGCCCACCGGGCCTAGCAGGGCATTTTTGCCAAGCCTTCCCAGCACACCAAGGGCGATCAGGGGGGTCATCGGAAACGTATCAGGAGACCCCCCAGACGGGACAAGAGCGCTCCAAGAGTGACCGACGTGACCTCAAGATGTAAGTGCAAAGATCAAGATTAGAAGGCGAAGCGCAGCGAGCCTTAAAATGTTTGATATTCCTCTTCCTATAGTTTTATAAGCCCGGGCGGGGGGACCCCCCCTCCCAAAACCGGACTCCTGGGATCTGGGGCTTTGGGACCCTCCGGACGGGCCTCGAAGCGGCCCACCGGGCCTAGCAGGGCATTTTTGCCAAGCCTTCCCAGCACACCAAGGGCGATCAGGGGGGTCATCGGAAACGTATCAGGAGACCCCCCAGACGGGACAAGAGCGCTCCAAGAGTGACCGACGTGACCTCAAGATGGCCCAAGAGGCCTGCAGGACGACCCCAAAGAGGCCTCCAAGAGCACTCCCAAGAAGGCCCCAAGAGGCGAAAATGATGAATTTTCTGTTGGTGTTTGGTGAATTTTGGGGTTATCCTCTTTTCGGCTTCCCGACGCTCCAAGACGGCGGTCTTCTGGGCGTCCGAAGCCGCCTGGGAGGCTCCCAAATCGCCCCACAACCATCCGAAAGGGCTTCCAGGCAGTCCAAGAGAGCCCCAAAACGGCACAACACAGGCCCAAATGGCCCTCAGAGAGCCCCATGGCGGCCCAAGATGGCCCCAAGACACCCTCCGAAGCATTCCAAATCGTGACCTGGTCGTTCAGGGAGACCGCGGTTGGAGGCAGGGTGGCCCGAGGAAGCCCCCAGAAGCCCCCAGAATACGCCCAGGAGGCCTCCAGAAGGCCTTAAGAAAGCCTGAAACAACTTTTGTGAGGCCCCGAGAGGCTCTCCCAGGAGGAGCCTCCGCAAAAAAGAGCTGAGGAAGATGGGGAGAAAGCGCAGGGTATGGCGAAAATGATGAAAAAGAAGCATGGTGGAAGGATAACGAATAACATTATCATAGCGGCGGTGCCGGAAGAGGCAACAAGGAGTTATCGCTAAATTGTCGGCTTGACCTTCCTGCTGTTCCGCCTGCCTACCAAACTTCAAGGACCGAGGTGCATGGCGCGAAGCGCCACTGCAGTCTTGTGTATTATATATATATATATATATATATATATATATTTATATATATAATAATATATATATATATACATGTGTGTATATATATATACACACATACATATACACATGCGGCGGCGTGGCAGCGGCGCGGCCGCCGAACCGCGCCAAGCTGGCCTGGGCGCGGCAAGACTGCAACGCAGTCGCGGGCCCCCCCGCGAGCGCGCCTTCTTCGTGCACCCCGTGCGGCGCTCCCGCGGGCAGCGGCCAGCGGGGCCCGCGGGGCGCAGGGCTCTCGAAGGGGCCTACGACAGCCACGACGACGACGACAACGAAGACGACGACGACGACGACGACGACGACGACGACGACGACGACGACGACCGCCAACACGACGACGGGCCCCCGCAGCGCGGGGGGCGCGCGCCCGAGGGCCCGTACGGCAGGGGGTACTCGGGGCACTGGCCGGCCTCGAAGCCGAGGCACTCGTGGCGCTCCTGGGCCCGGGGTCGGGGTCGGCGACAGCTCACGGGAGCCTCCCATACCATCCTGCTAGCTCTTGCGAGTCGACGCGAATCGACGCTGAATCAACGCCAATCGATGCTAGATCGACGCCAATCGACGCTAAATCGGCGCTAAATCGGCGCTAACTCGTCGACTCCCAGTCGCTAACCGACGCTAAAGAGGGAATTACGAGGGTCTACCAGGCTCCCACGCGTTGCTGCCGAAGTCGGGAGGACGTCGGGGACGCGCTGACCCCAGGCCAGAGCAAACCTGGGTCAGTCAGGCTCTGCAGGATCCTGCAGCCTTGAGATCCTACGCGGCGAGACAAGTGCAACATCGTAAAAAGTCACGCCCAGAGCCCCCAACCCCCATCTTTGCGCGTCATTTTTCGAGCCGGATCGATCTGTGAGGGTCCCGGGTCCCGAAAAAAGGCGAAAACGCCGGGCTCGCAAAAATTGAGGCGCCAGGATCTCAGGGAAGACCCTGCAGGATTCTTGAAGATCCTGCGCGCAAGCTCAGGTCGATGCACCCCTGACCCTGCAGGCTCCTGCAAGGTTCGGCGCTCTGGCTGACCCCCGTCTGCATTGGCCCCCCAGTCTCAAGGCTCCCGAGGGTGTTGGCCAGCGGCGGCGCCAGGCGAGGCGGGGAGATGTACGACTCCAGCTCGCCAGAGCTCGGGTCTGCCGACGCTCTCTGACGGGCCCATCCTGAATTCTGGCGGTCCAGTTTCAGTGGGGCGTCTACAGCTCGGCGGCGAGCCCGGGGGGGAAGGTGAGAAGCAGAAGGCCTTCTCAGAAGGCTCGGAAGTCCCCCGGCCACTCAAAATAATCGAAAGATGGTCCCCCGGCTATCTTTTCACTATTTTTGAGAACACTCCTCCTGTGGAGGGACGTGCCCAGCTCAAGACTGGATCTCGCCCTCCTCCCGACGCCCCCGCCGGGCCAGCCCGAGCGCCCCTCCCCCGAGCCCGAGCCGCACGGTCCTCCCCCGAGGCAGGAGCAGAAAACCCCGGCGCCCTCCCCTCGGCGGGCCAGAACGGGGGGGGTCCCAGACATCGGGCGCCTCGAAAGGAGTCGAGACGGAGGGTTTTTCGCAATTTTTGGCCTCTCGGGGCCCTCGCCGGGCCTCGGGGCCGTCAAACAGCGACTCGGGATGAAAGACCGGTCTCGGGGAAGTGGTCGGGAGGTCGGGGGCCCGTGACTCGAAAAAATCGAGACGTCGGATATCTGGGGTGGTGCGGGCCACCGCGGGTCCAGGGTAAACGAGCGAGTCCGCACGAGAGCGCGCAGCAGCTGGGATGGAAGGAGAGGGCGTGCTCGTCCAGTCCGCCAGGAAGATGTGCCCAGGATTACGTTGCTCCCAGACATGACTTCGAGCACCCAGAAAGGTATCGCAACAGTGTCGAACGAGAATCGCCTCCCAGGGCCCGACACGTGAAAACCCTCCAGTTTCGGTACTTTCTTGGGGCCCGAAATCCTTCCTAGTGGTCAAGGCTAGAGTAGGTTGGAACATCATAACCCCAGGAAGCCATTTCCTGATCCCACGACGATGACAGGCGTGACCAGACGGGGGGGGAGGGGAGGGGGACAGGCAACGTCACGATTCGCGCATGCCGCGCAGCGTGAAAGCGCGAATGCCGCCACGCACGCATGAAACGCAAGGAGGAGGAGAAGCAGGGTGATGGGGAGAAGCAGAAGCAGGAGGGGTGATCACACGCTGTGAGCTCCACAGACTCCCTCTCCTTCTCCTCCTCCTCCTCCTCCTCCTCCTCCTCCTCCTCCTCCTCCTCCTCCTCCTCCTCTGGCGAAGGAGGGAAAGGGGGAGGGAGGACTGTCATGACACCTGCTGGCGCTGCTGTGCAAGCGCTTCCAGGCGCGTGAGATGTCGTTATAAGTTCGATTACCTACTCGCTCAGGCAACCCACAGCTGCGCTGACATCGCAATGACATTGAACAGTGATTCGTCTCTGGTGCCTCGGCCAACTCGCGCAAGTGAAGTCAAGTTACAGAACAGACGTTCTCCTCAATTCCTCGGCCTCCCTCCCCCCTTCGGACATCCGACAACTTCATGAATTCATGATCAGGTTTCCCCGGGGCCGGCTGGCCATCCCGAGCCGTTTTGTTAGCGGTCCTGGGGCTGGCGAGGGCCCCCAGAGGCCGTCGTGATTATGTTCACGACGCGAGCAGGTATGCGTCCCCTCTATCCTCCTCCCAGCAGCTCAGACTGACATGCGGTCGGGCGGAGAATCGCTGAGCTGGCGGGTCTCCACAGGCTCGAACGCCGCGATGCGCTCCAGCTCAACCTCCTCCGCCTGCGTTCCCTGGCGGAGGTATCGAGGGAGGTCCTCCTCCTCCTACTCCTCCTCCTCCTCATCATCAGCATCATAGTCATCATAGTCATCATAGTCATCATAGTCATCATAGTCATCATAGTCATCATAGTCATCATCATCATCATCATCATCATCATCATCATCATCATCATCACCATCATCATCATCATCATCATCATCATCATCATCATCATCATCATCATCATCATCATCATCACAGCATCAGCATCAGCATCAGCATCAGCATCAGCATCAGCATCAGCATCATCATCATCATCATCATCATCAGCAGCAGCAGCATCATATTCATCTTCATCTTCATCTTCATCTTCATCATCCTCCTCCTCATCCTCATTATGATCATCATCATCGTCCTCCTCATCATCAGCGTCAGCATCATCATCATCATCGTCGTCATCATAATCATCATCATCATCATCATCGACATCATCGTCCTCAGCAGCAGCAGCATCATCATCAGCAGCAGCACCATCATAGTCGACATCATCAGCAGCATCAGCATCATCATCGTCATCATCAGCAACATCACCATCATCATCATGATCAGTATCATCATCATCATCATCATCATCATCATCATCATCATCATCATCATCATCATCATCAACCCCACCATAATCATCACCACCACCATCACCATAATCAACATCACTATCATCAACATCAGCATAAACATCATCATCCTCATGATCAGTATCATCATCAACCCCACCACCATCATCACCACCACCATCACCAGAATCAACATCAGTATCATTAACATCAGCATAAACATCATCAGCATCATCATCCTCATCATCAGTATCATCAGCATCACCATCAGAATCGTCATCATGAAAATCATCATTAGCATCATCATCATCATCATCATCGTAATCCTGGTTACGCAAACTCGTGTTGCTGGGTGACGCTTTGCTGACTTGCTTGTGAGAGAGATGCTGATCCCTGACTTGGGTAACCTACCAGAGCAACATCAGTACGCATTCCTTGGAGTCCTGGCTGACGATGTTCAGTCTAATGTTCTTGGTACCTTGCAATTTGTGCTGGAACGTGCCCCCAAGGCTGCTACTGACTTCACTCGGGCACTCCAGGCTGCTGGATTACCTGTGTCTTCGGATCCTAAGAACTTGTTCATCCTTACCACGGACCCTAAGCTGGCAAAGGAGGCTGTGTCCCGTCCATCAGATCTCTCAACAGGCCTCGATGCCAGGTACGGCGCGGATTTTTGGTATTGATTACACTGTTAGGCCATCCCAGGTCGCAGTCCAGCGCATCAGGAAGGATCGTCTGAAAGAGAGTGTCAAGCGCGCCTTCGCAGGCCTGGCGGGCGAATCCAACCGATGCTGCGACCTGCGCTTGTTTTTTCAGCGATGTATGGCGTCGGCGTCAATAGCTTCTCCACGCAGCACATACGCGAACGTAAGCAACACCATCATACAGCACTCGGCACGCATGCGCACAGGTCTGTGACTATGGATCCAGCCCTCGATCGTGTGCTACACCCAGTAGTACCAGCACACACGGAGGTTCTGACCATGTGGGCTGCTTCTCGGTCTTGTCGAATCGTTGCTCGATGCTGTTCTGTCACAAGCGAGTCAGAACGTCACTGCCGAGACGCCTTGGTGTGACTTGCACGGTCCGGTATCTGTAGCTGCTGACACCTTATTGAGTTTGGGTTGGTCCTTCGCAACTCCCACCTGGCTCACATGCTCTGTGATGTCTGCTGGTATTACGCGGGTAGCACCTCGCGACCTGTCTGTACTCGTCGCTCAGGGCGCTGGGGCATGGGCATGGAAACAGGCTGCCCCCCAGCACCCTCTCCTACAGAATCTGGTCGGACCACCGTTCTTGTCCCCTCCCCGGTCCCTCCTCACCGAAGAGTCACCAAGTTTTGGATCCGCTCCAAAAACTGCTTTGAAGGCAATTCTGTCAGGAGCTTTGCATATCCCACTTCAGTGTACTTTCTGTGACAATGTAGCTGATGATCCAGCGCACGCAGTGTCTCACATGACCTGGGATTGCGTTGGTACTTTCCAGCATCGGCAGACTTTTGGTATACATCCTGGGATATCGAGGGCTCGCGCGCGTCACCCTGGTGACCATGTCTGGTGCACGACGCTCGTACCCGATCCTGAGCGCTTGTTTCTGGCACCTTTGCTTGATGACGAGTTGGTATGGACAAGTTGGAAGCCAAGATCATCAAGTCCTGACCTCGCCTGTGTTCGGAGATGGGTCTGGCATCCATGGACCTTCTTCCTGGACATTTCGTTGCGGTTTTGCTGTTGCCGCCTTGGATCGTTTGGGAAATGCTCACACTATTCTGTATGGGCCCTATCCTGGGCTTGTTCAGGCAGTTCCTGCGGCAGAAGGCCTCGCATTCTTTACGTTCTCGCTACACGCAGCGCCTGATGCAGGGCAGTAGCATCATTATGGCGACTGCCAGTGGGTCTTAGATACTTTCGCACTACCTCGGTCAGTCTCCACAAGTCGTTGGGCTGTGCATTCTGACCTTTGGACTCGGATTCACAATTCTGTACATGAACTTGAATATCACAACATCTATCTTCATACGGTTATCTCCCACTTGGCTGAGCAAAACGAGCGGCAGCCAGTGTCGTGTACCAAGGCCAACAAGCTCGTTGACGAGTACGCACAGGAAGGCGCGGCCGTGTATCCTTGGGACGAGGCCGCTCTTGCTAGGCTGACCCGCTCACGAGAGCTTGTCACTCTCTTGGGCAAGTACATCGGTTATCTGGTTTCTTCGGCCTTGGCTATATTTTACCAAAGGGCACGCAGGTACCAGCGAGTGATAACCCTCTCCCGTCCACGCTCTGTAGTTGCCCCTCCCCGAGGTGTTCCACACCAGATTATTTGGCATCGGCGCCTGAAGCGCTACAGATGCCACACGTGTTGGGCTTCCAGCAGTACCAAGGTTGGCCTTGCCTGTAAGAGTTACCCTGCCCCTGACGGTTACGGCCATTGGCTAGTAAATGACAGAGTCATGTGTATGGTGCCGCCTCTGTGCGGCCTACAGCTGCACTAGTGTCACATACCTCTAACTGCTGTGTCGCCAAAGGAACAC
>CAUYUJ010014213.1:317843-327843 GCA_963575745.1 Prorocentrum cordatum
TCGTTACTGAAATGCTCGGACGTCGATCGGCGTCGCAACCGTCGTCGCAATCGTCCTCGTGGGTCGTCGAAGGTCGCCCGACGCCGTCGAAGCTTGGCCAGCCTGGGGATCCGCACTGCAAGCCCCCCGTGGGGGGGTTCGGGTTTCCTCAAACCCCCCTCTGGGGGAGGTTTCGGGTTTCCCCAAACCCCCCAGGGGGGGGTGGCGGACCCAAACCCCGCCCTGGGAAACCCCAACCCCCTCGCCAGCGGGGGCTGTAGGGAAACCCGAAACCCCCGCCAGGGGGCGGCTTGGGGAAACCCGAACCCCCCCCCCAGGGAGGGAGGGCTTGGTGGGAAAGCTCCAAACCCACCCAGGGGGAGTTTGGGGAAACCCGAAACCCCCCAGGGTAGGGGCCGGCAGGGTTTGGGGAAGCCTCCCGAGGGGGAGGAACCCGAAACCTCCCCCAGGAAGGGGTTCGGGAAAACTCCAACACCCCCAGGGAGGGGGTTGGGGAAACCCAAAAAACCTTCCGGGAGGTTTGGGGAAACCCGAAACCCCCCCAGGAGGTTTGGGAAACCCGAACCCCCCCCGAGGGGGGGGGCACGGAGGGGTTCCGCCAAACCCCCCCCCCACGGGGGGGGATCGCACAGCCAAACCCGTCTGGCGAATCCCCCCCTCCCCCCGGGAGAGGGTCAGCGGGCCACTCGGGGGCCCGTCCGGGGACGTCGTCGGGGGCACCTTGGGGGGCCCTCCAGGGGCGGGTTGTGGACGGCGAAGACTCCTCCCTCCTCCTTCCTCGGGTGGGATCCCTCCGAGCCGCCCGCGGCTTGGCCGACCGTGGTGCCGCGCTTCGCCGAGGCAGGGAGGCGACGGAGGGAGAAGGAAGGCGACGACGACGCCGGAGCGAAGCCGAATCGAATCGGCAGGACACGGATCGGGCGGACTCGAAATCATAATCGTGAATCGGAATGTTCGCATCGAGTCGGATCGAGTCGGAACCATGGGAAATCGAATCGAATCGGCCTGGAGGAGTCGGAAAGCGCCCTGTTAATATGATTATTACTCTTCGTCTGAATCGTATTATTGTTCTTCGTAATATCAGGATGAATAATACTAGTGATAGTGCTATTCGTATTGGTAGTCGTTCTCTTCTTGTTAATAATAATAATCATATTAGCTGTAACATGATTCGTCTTACTAGTATGTATAGTTGTGTTAGCCTTAATATTGATAGTATTACGATGATTCGTCTAATGATTATTCTTATAAGTCCTCTGCCTCCTCCTCCACGTCCTCCTCCTCCTCCTCCTCCTCCTCCTCCTCCTCCTCCTCCTCCTCCTCCTCCTTCTCTTCGTCCCTCGTAACAGGCCGAGGCAGCGGCTGAGCATCGGCCAGCCTGCCAAGGCGCAGCTGGTCATTCTTCAGTCTCTGAGTTCGCCGGGTAACGTGGGTGTCGCTGAAGGTTTCCAGGATGCGCCAGCATGCCGAGTTGCTGCCCGTGGCCAGGTGTGAATCTCAACGCGTTTGATGGCGAGTGGCCCGTCGGGCCTCCGGTCCGTGACAGCGCAGCTGCCATTGGATGGAGGAAGCGGGGAGGGAGCCAGGGAGCAGAGAGGAGAGAGGGAGGGGCCCGAAGGGGAGGAAGCAGGAAGGGAGGAGGAAGCGCTTGGGGATCGGCGCTGCTGCTCCTCTTAACCTCAAGCCTGAAAAGGAAAACAGGGTATCCCCAAAATTCAAGAGGACCCCCCAAAAAAAACTCGACGAAAGCCCTAAAAGCCTCCTCATCCTCCTCATCCTCCTCTCCTCCTCCTCCTCCTCCTCCTCCTCCTCCTCCTCCTCCTCCTCCTCCTCCTCCTCAACCTCAAGCTCAAGCTCAAGCCTCCTCATCCTCCTCATCTTCCTCCTCCCTCCTCCTCGTCCTACTCCTCCTCCTCCTCCTCAACCTCATCCCCCTCCTCCTCCTCATCCTCATTCTCATTCTCATCCTCAGCATTGTCCTCCTCCCCGCCGCGCGCGCGCGAGCCAGCCCTGCGCGCCTTCGACTTCAGGGCGTCCCCCTCGACCTGCAGGAGGAAGAGCGGCATAAGCAGCAAATTTTCGGAGGTCCGCGCGGATATCTTTGAGTGCGGCCTAACCAACCATCCCTTTCCGTGACGTCGCCCTCGCCCTTCAAGCGTCCCTCCGGTCGCATACGTACGTCTTGAGGCGAGGCGAGGGGGACATCACGGAAGGGGATGGTCTGCGAGGGGTCTGTTAGGCCGCCCCCGATGTCTTGGGTCGGTGCTGGAACCCCCTGGCGGCGCCTCCTGGGGCTATGTCCTCCTACAGGCGGATTTTTGAGGAAAATTCTAAATAGCCCCCAAAAAACAAAAATTGCATAAAAACTCAAAGAACAAACTCAAAGAACAATCGTCCCCATCTTTTTTGACTGTTTTTGAAAATTCCTCCTGCAGAGGGACATGCCCGACTTAATCTCAGGACAACGATCGATGATCCTCATGACCTGTGTTGGCGCCAACGTGTCTGTCCATCGAGACCGTCCGATACGATGCGATACGATGCAGGTGATATGATGATCTACCGGTGGGGCTGAACAAGGTAAACACGCATTGTGCCAACACACGTCCTGAGGATCATCGAAACGAGATCTGTAGCATGCACACGCCTCCCCAAGCCTGCCCCATCCTGGGCCCAGGAGCGGCGCCACGTGCCTCGGGCCGGGCCGGCCGGGCGCGCACACCGCTCCCGGGCCCAGGATGGGGCCAGGCCTGGGGCAGCGGGCGTGTACAGTGGAGGCCAGTCCACAAGAAACCTTCCACAAGAAACCCAACCCTGAGACCCCAGGACGTTCATGGATGTCTGCTGTGGGAAAGTCACGCTGTCCATGGCAGAAACATCGAAACCCAAGAGACCCAGGGCTCCCTGCAGGCAAGCAGGGTGTTTCTTGGCATGGGTCTCCACTGCATAGATCCCGTTGCCCTGAGGGGGGGGCCAGCTCCGATCCGAGTGAACCGCGCGGACCTCCGAAAAGCTGTAGCTCTTGGCGGCGCGCACATGGGGCTCAGGGGGAGGGGGGCAGGCTTCTTGGAGGGAGGCCGCTTCTTGGAAGGCGCCAGTCCTACGTCGACAGACAAGGCCTGTGCCGTCTCAGAAGCAGGGGTGCTTCCAAGAAGCCTTCCCCCCTCCCCCCAAACCTTACGTCGGGCCTGTCCCCCTAACAGGGGGATCTTCGACGAAAAATGAAAAATACTCCAGAATGGCTAAAAAGACTCAAGAACAGTCCCCAGACTATTTGTTGACTAGGTTTGAGTATTCCCCCTGTGGAGGGACAGGCCCGACTTCACCCAAACCCCCCTCTGCGCGCGGCTGTAGCTGTGCGGGCTTGTCCTCCTCGAGGCCTCCAGCCACTCCCGGATCCTGATGGCGCGCTCCTCTCGGGGGGGCGGCGGCCGCCGCCCGGGCCCGGCGGAGGCCGAGCGAACAAGCAAAGCAAAACAAGACAGCAAAAAAAATCAAACAACAAAAACAAACAAAAACAAAGCAGAGCAAAACAAAACAAAACAGCAAAAAAACAGCAAAATGATGCAGAAGAAGAGCACAGACACACACACACACACACACACACACACACACACACACGAACAACAACACACACACACACACACACACAAGAAAGAACCACACACGCGCCGTGCGCCCGCGCACGCACGCACGCACGCACGCACGCACGCACGCACCAGCACGCACGCACGCAGCACGCACGCACACACACACACACACACACACACACACACCACACACCCACACGCACGGCACCACCGCAGCACGCACGCACGCACGCACGCACGCACGCACGCACGCACGCAAGCACGCACGCACGCACGCTCACGCCACACACACACACACAACACACAAACACAAACACACACACACACACACGCACGCCCGCACGCACGCACGCACGCACGCAGCACGGCACGCACGCACGCACGCACACACACCACACACACCACACACACAACACACACACACACACATCACACACACACACACACACGCACGGACGGACGAACGCACGCACGCACGCACGCACGCACGCACGCACGCACGCACGAACGCACGCACCCGACCACACACCACACACACACACACACCACACCCACAACACACACACACACACACACACCGCCCCCCCCCACCCCACGCACACACACACACACACAAACACACACCAACACACACAAACACACAAACACACACACACACACACACACAACACACGCACGCACGCACGCACGCACGCACGCACGCACGCACGCACACACACACACACACACACACACACAAACACACGCGCACACACACACACACACACACACACATACGTAAGCGCTGGTCGTGGGCCCAGGATCGCCCTGGCTGGGGTCGGCGCAGAGCAGAAAATTACCCCCATCCGTCTGGCGGGCACGTGCACTCAGCTCCCTCGCCCCAGAGATCTCGATCCCATCCCCCAGGGGCACCACTGCCTCTGGATACCCGGAGGGCCCCAGGACCCCGACAGCAGCCCGGTGGAAGGCCGAAGCGGAGAAGAGAACGCCACCCCAAGACCTCTTTCAGGGTGAAACCGACAGCTAACGATACCGCGAGTCCCCAGACCTCTTCTAGGGTGCGTGCTGACCAGAATTCCGAAGCGAATCCAGAACCTACCAGAAGGCCCAGCAACGCGAAACTTAGGCAATTGCTGCGGTATCAGTACATTTTTCGCGCCGAACCATCAGATGCGACGCTGCGAAAAAACTGCAGCATTGCGAAAGATCACGACGGAGCAAAAACAAAAAAAAAAAAAAAACGATCTTGCTGCCGCAGCTTTCGAGCCAGATCCATCTGCGATGGCCCCGGGGGCCCAAACTGGGCCAAAACGCCCAGATTGAAGAGAGATTGCAGGGCACGGATCTCGGGGATTGACGAGGGGAACGAACAATGACATAAACATTTAAAACTCGGAGGTCCGCGAGGATTTCTTGGATGCGCGCTGGACCACCCTCCCTGACGCGCGGAGCGCGCCGGCGGCGGCGCCAGAGGCGCCGCCAGGGGGGTCCAGCGCCGCTCCGAGAAATCCGCGCGGACCTCCGCGTTTTTTGCTGATGTCATTGTTCGCTCCCCCGATTGCCGTCCCCGGATCCTCGATCTCCTCCGCCGCCCTCTCGGCGGCCCAGTCCGCGGGCTCGGGCTCGGGCTCGGCGCGGACGGCGGCCGCGGGCGCGGTGGTCGGTGCGCCCCTCTTGGCGCCCTTCCTGCGGCGGGGCGGGGGCGTGGCGGGCGAGGCCTCCCAAAGAGCGTAAGGCCAAGCAAACAAGTACACCTCGGCCAGCCCCCGCCCCCCGCTTTTCCTCCTCCTCCTCCTCCTCCTCCTCCTCCTCCTTCTCCTCCTCCTACTACTAGTCCTCTGCCTCGTCCTCCTCCTCCTCCTCCTCCTCCCTCCTCCTCCTCCTCCTCCTCGTCCACCTCCTGCTCTTCCTTCTTCTCCTCCTACTACTCCTCTCTCTTCCTACTTCTCCTCCTCCTCCTCGTCCACCTCCTGCTCTTCCTTCTTGTCCTCCTATTACTCCTCTGCCTCCTCCTCCTCATCCACCTCCTCCTCTTCCTCCACCTCCTCCTCCGCCTCCTCCTCCCTCCTAGCGTAAGGCCTTCTCAGTACACGTTGGTCGGAAGAAGCGGATCAAGACATGAAGTAGGAAGGCGTCGAAAAGCAGGTCGGATTCCGCCCGCCCCAGAAGGATGAGGAAAACGGAAGGCCACTGGATAATGGAAGCAGGAAGGCGCCCAAAGCAGATTGGCATCCAGGAGTCCAACAATAACTACTTACAGCCGATGGACACTGTGTTCGACCATGTTCGGCCTCAGGGGGCCGCTGCCGGTCCCCAGGGCCATCTTGCACATAGTAATGATAAACAGATAAATGAATGAATAAATAAATAGATAAATAACTCATTAGTATTATGACAATGATTAGTAATTAAAATAATACTAAATACGAATGCAAATAATGATAAGATTAACCATAATGAAAAAATTAGCCATGACAATAAAAATGAAACTATGACGAATACTTCAAATACTAAGGAGAAGAAGAATAAGGGCGATAATAATGAGGATTATGCTCGCTTTTGTTTTTAGCCAAAAAATCTGACCTCTTGCGGTCCACGTCAAGACAAAAGACATGATGTCGAGAGTCTGGGTAAGCAGATGCAGGTGCGCATCGCTGCGAAGCAGCCCAAAAACGACGGCGACGAGGGGGAATGCAGAATGAACGTCTTGGTGGTTAGCGCGATGGTGGTTACCGCTGTCTGCTTCCGCAGTTGAGAACTACCCCAGATAAGCCTAGCCACCATGTCGTAATCTACATGGCGGTCGGCTGGTTAGGCAAGCGGCCCGCGAAGGAGCCCCGTCTCGCTGACCACCGCTTGGGAATATGAAAGGGTGGTATGGACATTGGTGTGAATTATTTGATGGTGCACTTGTTGTCTGAGACTACAAACTCTGCGCGGCCCATGGGGGACGACAGTTGGCGAGCTCCGCACGTCATCATATTCATCATCATCATCATCAGCATCATCATTATCATCATCATCATCATCATCATCATCATCATCATCATCATCATCATCATCATCATCATCATCATCATCATCATCATCATCATCATCATCGTCATCAGGATGCGCCGCGTCCCATTCGACAACGACTCGTCCAGTTTTTGGACCGCCGCATGCCGTGTATGGGCGCAGGTGTTGACAGGCATTTTCCCCAAATCGTCACTCCTCCTTCTCCTCCTCCTCCTCAGATGACCCTCCTCCGCCTCTCCCCCCTCCCCCCCTCCTCATCATCATCCGCGTTCTCCTGTTTGGCTTTCCTCATTCATCGGTTTCGTCCCCCCTCTCGCTCTCACCCCCCTCGGTCGTACTTCTACGGATCGCTGCACAAGCGCTTGCATGGGTATCATTCGTATGCCTTCCATTTCAGGGCGCCCTTCTCTTCAGGGCGGCGTTGCTACTGTCCACGGAGAAAACTGATTTCGGCAATGTCTTCTGACAGTTGCCGCTGCAATAGCTCTGCCAGCTGCGCGCCGTAAACCAGTCGGCAATGCACTCTGCGCATATAACTACTCTTCCTCGTGAATGTTTACTCTCCTGTTCGTCGCTGATGTGCTGTTGCTGGGCGAATTATTTCGCGCACGCTGCACACGTCAGCAGCCGCTTCACCCGCTTCGACTCATCGTGTACGCGTTTCGCAGGGATGCCCCGATTGTCACACATTCCGCACACCGCTCCGCGTGCTTCCTGCTTTCGATGATGAAACACTTGCTCCTTTTCCAACTGTCTCGCGTCCGAGAAAGCTTCCCCGCACGCCGCGCACGTCAGCGGCTTCGTTTCTGCGTCGGCTTTCCGCTTCAGATTTGCCGCTTCGCAGTTGGCTCGCATTACCGCCTTTTCTCGCTCAACGGCACACTTCCGGCAAAGCCTCTGCCCCGCTGCGTTGCGCTTCTTCTGCGCTTCCGACATCGCCGCGGACTCCTCGAAAAGCAACAATCACGCGTCGTTCGAACACCGCACTGTGCCGACGCGGTCGTTCCACTTTGGCTTGTCCATGCGCGACTGCTTCCTGGCTTTCACATGCGTGCACCTCGCGCAATACATGGCCCAACTCGTCGGGTGGGGAACAAGCAAATACTGTTTTTGCCATTCTCGGCCTCTGGGGGCCAATGCTCGCCCCCCGGGCCGTCGGGAGACGAAAGACAATTCCCCGAGAAGGGCCTCTCCGGTCTTCACCTCTGGATGTCCAAGCTGCGGACAAAAACGACGACGACAAAGACGACAACAACAACAGCATCAAGCTATGTGGGCTATATGGCTATATGGGCTATAGGGCTATAGGGCTCTAAGGCTATAGGGCGATAGGGATATAGGGCTATGAGGCTATAGGGCTACAGGGCACGGGCGCCCGGGCACCCAGCACCCGGCACCCGGGCACCCACCCGGGCACCGGGCACCCGTCACCCGGGCACCAAGCCACCCGGGCATCCGGGCACCCGGGCCCGGCCACCGAATCGGCGGCGAACCCGGGCGCCCGTGCACCCGGGCACCCGGGCACCCGGGCACCCGGGCCCGGCCACCGAATCGGCGGCGAACCCGGGCACCCGGGCACCCGGGCACCTGGGCACCCAGGCCCGGCCACCGAATCGACGGCGAACCCGGGCGCCCGGGCACCTGGGCACCCGGGCACCCGGGCACAGCCACCGAATCGGCGGCGAACCTGGGCGCCCGGGCACCCGGGCACCTGGGCCCAGCCACCGAATCGGCGGCACACCTCACCTACCCCTAAATCCGCTAGGACCCCTACAGAGGCAAGCTCTGATTGGGGAAATACTACTACTACCACCACCACCACCACCACCACCACGACCACTACTACGACTACTACTACTACTACTACGACTACTACTACTACTACTACTACTACTACTACTACTACTACTACTACTACTACTACTACTACTAGTATTAGTACTACTACTACTACTACTACTACTACTGCTACTACTTCTACCACTACTACTATTACTATTACTACTACTACTACTACCACTACTACTACTACTTCCTACTACTACTTCCTACTACTACTACTACTCCTTACTACTAAACGTATACGTAACTACTAACTACAAAACACCTAACCTACTAACCTCTAATATAACTACTAACTCTCTAACTACTCAAGACTTACATACTACTATATAACTACTACTACTAACTACTTACATCTACTTTCCTACTACTCCTGATACCTCTACTACTACTACTATACTTCACTATATACTCCTATACTATTCTCTCACGCTCTCGCCTCTAAGCAACTACTACTACTACTATTACTACTACTAAACTACTACTAATAATCAAATGAAACCAGAGAAAAACAAATCATAATCTTTTTAGGGCAGGGCTATAGGGCTACAGGGCTATATGGGCTCTTGGGCGCTATATGGGCTATATGGCTATATGGCTATATGGGCTATAGGGCTATAGGGTTATAGGGCTATAGGGCGATAAGAATATAGGGGTACAAGGCTGGGCTACAGGGCACTGGGCACCCAGGCACCCGGCACCCGGCACACAGGCACCCACCCGGGCACCGGGCACCCGTCACCCGGGCACCCGGGCACCCGGGCCCGGCCACCGAATCGGCGGCGAACCCGGGCACCCGGGCACCCTGGCACCCGGGCACCCCGGCACCCGGGCACCCGGGCCCGGCCACCGAATCGGCGGCACACCTCACCTACCCTTAAATCCGCTGGGACCCCTACAGAGGCAAGCTCTGATTGGGGAAATACGAATACGACTACGACTACCAACACCAACTACTACTACTACTACTACTACTACTACTACTACTACTACTACTACTACTACTACGACTACTACCACTACCACTACTACTACTACTACTACTCCTCCTCCTTACTACTACTACTACTTTTCATTTTCCACATCTACTAATACTACGATCAAACCATACTTACTTCCGACTCCTACTACTACCTACTTCCACCATAATATCCTACCTACTTCCTCCATCACTACAACTCCTACTCTACTCCCCCCACACCCCCAAGCCCCACAACACCCCCACCAAAAAAACCACCAGTACACCCCCCAACAACCCAACAGAACCTACCACTGCACATACTACACATGCAACAGCGGCCCCGTCCACGTCACACAACAACCACCACACCCACAACCAACAATCCACCCCCATACAAACTTCAAAATCAGACTGGGGACCCTCCGTTCTCAACCAGTGCCCGGGTTATTCAAAGGAGGCGTGCACTACCCCCCCCACCCTCGCCCCCCCCCCCCCCCCCCCCCCCGGGGGCGGTCAGCTTTCTACCAAATTTCCACACGACCCTTCGCCACCACCCACACCCAGCTTCCCGCCCATGACGTTCGGACAC
>CAUYUJ010014213.1:332843-426434 GCA_963575745.1 Prorocentrum cordatum
CCGGTCGCGCCCAGGCCGAGGCCGGGGGGAAGCACCTCGGGGTCCGAGCGGGGCAAAGAGGCGGCAGCGGCAGCGGCAGCGGCGGCAGCGGCGGCAGCGGCGGCGGCGGCGGCGGCAGCGGCGGCAGCGGCGGCAGCGGCGGCGGCAGCGGCGCAGCGGCAGCGGCGCAGCGGCAGCGGCGCATCGGCGGCGGCAGCGGCGCAGCGGCAGCGGCGCAGCGGCGGCGGCAGCGGCGCAACGGCGGTGGCGCAGCGGCAGCGGCGGCGGCCTGGGCTGGGGAGGGGGCTGGCCTCCAACCTGAAGAGGCTGGCAGAGGTGATCGACCCTCGCCCCCAGCTTTTCGCGCCGTCTTGGGGACCCAGGCAGGCCGTGCGGGCCTCGCGGAGGGTGCCGCGGAGGCAGTCTGGGCATCCCTGGCTACAGCGGTGGCCGCCTGGGGCCATGGCCAACTCGGGCAGAGGAGAGGGGAGGAGGGAGGAGGGCAGAGGAGAGGGCAGAGGACGAGCTCCCTGGAGGTCCATCGATGTCTCCAGACGCGCCTGGAGGCCCTCGACCGGCGATCCTCGATGGCCGCAAGCGTCCAGTGGATCCAAGATCCCGCCCCCCCCCAAAAAAAAGACTCGCTTCTCGGCCCTCGATGGCCCAAAACGTCCAATCGATCAGAGATCCAAAAACATCCCAAAAGCCATCGTCCACGGAGGCACCGCGGAGGCACGTGCTTCCTCTGCGACCCCTGACAGGGCAGCGGGTCCTGAACCCCGGGGCCCGGGGGAGTCTCCCCAGGGCCACCCACTCCTCCTGAGTCGTTCCTCCTCCTCCTCCTCCTCCTCCTCCCTCCCTCCCTCCTCTCCCTCCTCCCTCCTCCCTCCCTCCCTCCCTCCCTCCCTCCCTCCCTCCCTCCTTCCTCCCTCCCTCCTCCTCCTCCCTCCTCCTTCCTCCTCCCCCCTCCTTCCCCTCCTCCCTCCTCCCTCCTCCCTTATCCCCTGGGCCTAGACGAGGTCCATCCTGGCCGAATCATGTCGAGCTGGGCCCAGCCGTGGTTACGAGAACCGCTAGAACCGTCCAGAAGCCTCTAAGACAACGGTGTCGTCGATGGGCCCTCTCACTCACGGTGAACCCTTGAAGGCTGTGCCAGGATCGGGGAGCAGCATCAAACGGAAGGCTCCGCGCTGGGCACCCGCGAGCTCTGGGAGCCCTGCGGGGCCGTGCAGTGCGGGGGGCCTACCCAGACTTCTGGTGTGTTGATTTGTTTGACACAGGTCGCGGGAGCTCTGGACCACTTCTCGGAGAAAGCTTGGTGAGCGTTGTTTTATTCGGCGTGTCGACATTGGGCGGAAAGGGAAGGAAGGAGGGGGGGTGTCTGGCTCCAGGCCTCTGCTTGGTGCGACTGTTTGCGACAGCGCGTCCTGTGGGGGAGGGACTCTGCCTGCTCGAAACAGGCGCCAAAAACAGCCAAGATCCACTCCAGGGGGGGGGTCCGAGGGCCCGCGCCGATCGGCAAAACAATGAAGATAAAAAAACGATCACCCCCCCTCCCGGCCCAGGAGGCCCCCAAAGAGCCCCCCCAAGAGGCCCTGGGGGCCCCCAAGACGCCGCCAAGGAGCCCAAAGAGACTCCCAGGAGGTCCCCAAGAGGCCCCTGGGAGGCCCTAGAGAGGGCTCCAGGGCCGGCGGAGGGAGCGAGGCGATCAAATATAAAAAAACGATCACCTGCTCGCCCCTAAGAATACAATGCTTGACGTGCCTGGGGCCCGGCGTGGGCCCGCGGGCGCCGAGGCCAGCCGCAGCCCTCCCGCCGCGCTCGTGTCGCGACGCGCGCACGTCCAGGCCCAGAGCCCCTGGGGGGGCCCTCGAGAGGCCCGGGGGGCGGGGGGCGAACAACGCCAAGGAGCCTCGAGGCTCGATCACCGAGCCTTGGAGGTGGGGCCGAGGTCAGAGGGGCAGCACCCTGCCCCTCCGCTGTGGGGGGCCCGTCGAGCAGGGGCGGCATCCACCCCGACTGATGAGAGAGCCACACGCGCTCAGAACTATGGGGAGGACGAATGGAGACGGGCAAGGTCGGCGGTGGACAGACCTCCCTTCAGTAAACCTCCCCTCAATGAAAACGGCCTGGGACCGAAACCGACGGACCTGGACCCGCAAAAATGACGGCCGCGACGCCCTCTCGCGAACCGGAAACGGCCAATTCCTTAATCGACGTGTCAGGGTAGGAGGTCTATCCACCTTCGACAAGGAGCTGAAGGCGCTATAAAAGCAGGTATGGGCGTGGATGGCCGGACCCCAAAGGGGAGCTCCCATTCGAGCGGGGCCCCCCCCGCACGACAGCACAGGCACCCATGGTCCACGCGGAAGTCTGGCCCGAAACATCGGGAGGCCGCACGATTGCGGGTGCCGGCTGTCGGCTCGCGGCCCACGTCCGGCAGCGCCCTGCCGAGCAGGGGCCCCATCGACCCGTCCTAGGGGCCTGTGAAGAGGGAGCTTGGAGGAAGGGTTGATTCCAACATCGTTGTTGACTCTTGGGTTCATACTGGTCCTCCTCCTCCTCCTCCTCCTCCTCCTCCTCCTCCCTCCTCCTCCTCCTCCTCCTCCCTCCCTCCCTCCCTCCCTCCCTCCCCTCCCCTCCCATCCCTCCCCTCCCCTCCCCTCCCTCCCTCCCCTCCCTCCCTCCCCTCCTCCCCACGGGAGACCCTGGCGGCCTCGCCCGCAGAAGCCCCACAGCAGCCCGCCCTTCTGCATCCTCGGGCCCTCGGCTGGCCGGGCGGGGGCCCCCAGAAGAGCACCCCGGGAGCGCCCCAAGAGGGCTCCAGCAAGGGCCAGGGGTGAGGGCCCAAGAGCTCCCGCCCAAGAGCGAGCACCACCGTCCGGCATGCTCCCCCGAAGAAGGGCCCCGGACACCCAGGACGCCGCCAAGGGTGCCCCCAAGCTGTTCGAAGCAGCCCCACGAGTTGTCGGGGGGAGGAGGGCAGGCCCCCCTCCCTGGCCGCCGACGTCACTTTTTTGGGTTGTTTCCATGGGTCTCGACCCATTCTCCAAGATCCGCTTCTCATCCTGAGCCGCTTTCTGACGGTCCCGAGGCCTGGTAAGGGCCCCCGGAGGGCGGAAATAGTGGAAAACCTCCCCCATGATTTTCCCATCCTCGGCCCCGGAGATCCGACGTGGTAAAAAGAATGCAACATCGCGACAAATCACCACCGGAGCCCCAGCCCCAGCTTTTCTGCGCCCCATCCTTCGAGCCGGCTCGGTCTGGGAGGGCCTTGCTGCCCAGAGGCCCGCGAAACCGCCCAGCTCGAAAAACTTGCCACGCCAGGTATGTGCGGGTCATTTCTCGAGCCAGATCGACGACGACGACGACGACGACGACGACGACGACGACGACGGCGGCAGCGGCGGCAGCGGCGGCGGCGGCGGCGGCGGCGACGGCGACGGCGACGGCGACTGTGATGATGTCGTCGTCATCGTCGTCGTCGTCGTCGTCGTCGTCGTCGTCGTCGTCGTCGTCGTCGTCGTCGTCGTCGTCGTCGTCGTCGTCCTCGTCCTCGTCGTCGTCGTCGTCGTCGTCGTCCTCGTCCTCGTCGTCGTCGTCGTCGTCGTCGCCGTCGCCCTCGTCGTCCTCGTCCTCGTCCTCGTCGTCGTCGTCGTCCTCGTCGTCGTCGTCCTCGTCGTCGTCGTCAGCGTCGTCGTCGTCGTCGTCGTCGGGGCGCAGCGCCCTGTAGCTCCGCATCGGGGCGTCTGCGCCGCGGCCAGCGCCCGGGGCGGACCCCCTCGCGCGCGGAGCGCCCGCGAAGAAGGTCGCCCCTGCCCGATCCTCGGGCCGCACGGGGCGCAAAAGGAGGAGGAGGAGGAGGAGGAGGAGGAGGAGGAGGAGGAGGGAGGAGGAGGGAGGAGGAGGAGGAGGAGGCAGGAGGAGTGACCAAGGTAAACCCAAGACGCATCCACGATGTTGCAATAAGCCCTCCCTCCAAGTTCCCTCTTTATGGGGCCCTACAAGAATGTATGCATGGCGGGATAAAACCGATTGGAAGACTACCGGATAAAAATCCTCAATCGTGCTAGAAAACTATGCATCTACATGGCTGGTGCGTCTTGACAACCTAAATCGTGCGCAAGAAAACCAGCCGTGGGACAGCAATAGTGCGAATCAACGTGGTTGCTTTCCTGACAGTCCTAAACCATGCCAGAATACCACTCCTTGGACTTCCGACATGCGGGAGGAGAAACGAGGGATGGAGGAGGAGGAGGAGAAACAAGATGGAGGAAGGAGGAGATGGAGGGATGGAGGAGGAGGAGGAGGAGGAGGAGGAGGAGGACCGAGGAAACGGAGGGATGGAGGGAGAGGAGGAGCGAAAGATGGAGGAGTCGTGTGTGAGGAGATGGGATGGAGGAGGACGAGGAGAAGCGAGGCCGGCCCGCGGGCGACACGGGCAGGCCAGGCGCGTGCCCCCCCGTGGTGGCGGCCAGAGGCGGATGCCGATCGGGCGGTCTCGGTCGCCGTCTGATTCGCATGGCTTGCGCACGCTACAGGCCTCGGAACAAATTAGCGAACGCTCATGCCAAATTCATCTGTCCACGCCTCCCCCCTCCCCCCAACGTTCAGAGCTGGCGGTGGGTCTGACGAGACGCACTTCGACCGCAGTGTGTTCCGCGCGTGCCAGCATTGAGTTGGGGGGAGGGGGGGTGTTCAGAAATTGTTTCCCTCTACCGTACTCTGCACCCCAGAACTGACCTCCACACACGCCCTGCCCCCGTTGCAGGTCGTCGTCTAGTCGTCAACATGGACGGGTGCCAGGGCCGGCGAATCAGCAACACGAATACGACGACGCGGGATAAGAACCATCACAAGTAGAAGAAGAATCAGAAGAAGAAGGAAGATACGGAGGCGGAAAAAGAGAGAGAGAGAGAGGGAGAATAAGCAAGAGGACAGAGGGTGAGTGGCGGAGGAGTAAAACGGGAACGGGGAGAAGGAGGGGGAAGAAGAAAAGGAGAGGAAGGCGAAGGGCGGAAAAGAGCAGGAAAAAATTAGGAGGAGGACGAGGAGGAGAAGGGAGAGCGGGAGAAGAAGCATGAAGGAACGGCGAAAGGAGGGGGGAAGGACGAAGAACAGAGGGGAGGAAAAGGAAGGAGAGGAGGAAAGGGGAGGGAGGGAGAAGTGGGAAAATAATGGGGGCAGGAGGGGTAGGAGGAAAAGAATGAATGAGAGTAGCGAGGCGGAGGAGGAGGAAGAAGTAACAGCAGGAGGAAGAGAAAGAAGGGTAGGATAAGGAGAAGCACGATAACGACGACGACGACGACGAGGAGGAGGACTATGAGAAGATGGAAGACGCAAAAAAGGAGAGCGATGCGGGAAGAAGGGGAAGGGGAAGGGGAATGAGGGATCGAGGAAAGGAGTGGGGAGGGAGTAAAAGGAGGGAGAAGGGACAGAACGTGGAAGCAAGCAGCAGACAGGATGGGAGAAAACAGATTCGAATCAAGGGAAAACCGAACTGTGCAAGGACGAACGGCGCAGGAGGACGGGGATGAGGACGATGACGAAACTGGCAAACAGGACGGGTCAAAAAAAGACCAAACGGCAGAAAGATGCAGACAGGCTTTGCGATGATAGGATGGATAATACGAACGGAAACCTCAGGCCGACGAATATACGAAATGATGCCATCTCTTTCCGCTCAACAGCATGAACGACCCAAGCTGTAACATGAGCCAACTGCGTTGGGCACTTTCTCTGACAGCTACACATCCGAAACCCGCCGCTGCATTTGCAACGCTTGCCCTGCAGCGATGGTATCACTCGGTTGACAAACATCGGATTCGGGGGCATTCACCATGCGCTTACAATTTTTGAACATACGCATGTAAAAAAAAGACTCCTCTTCATCATTACTGACGGATGGGCTTCTTACGGGGTATGGAAATGCATGTATGTACAGTTATACACACAATATCTATATATATATATATATAATGTGAATGTGAATACAGGCATCTACATATATACATATATATATATACACATACATACATACATATACACACGTATATAAATATATATATATATATACACACCTACCGACCTGCCTACCGACCTACCTACCTACATGCCTACTTACCTACCTATCTACGTACTTCAGTACCTACAGACAGACAGACAGACAGACAGACAGACAGACAGACAGACAGACAGACGGACAGACAGACACACAACGACGCCGTGCTGGTCAATCTCGCCATCCCCGGCCCGTCCATCCCACCCAACGACAAGCAGTACTCTGCCGACGTTCCCCGGGCAGCGCGGACGCGCTGTCCTCGGATTCGCGCAAAACGCTAAACCGCAGGCGCGGGGCGCGGCATGCGCCGCGCCCCGCGCCTCGCGCGCTGTTTTGGGACGTCGGCCTCCCAGTTCGGCTCGGCGCCGATGCAGGGCGGGGCCCCGCAGACGCAGCGCAAGCGCTCTGGCGCCGCAGCGTTTCCTGTGCGTGCGCGTTGCCGTCGACTGGGCAAGCTTCACTGACTGCGTATTACTTAGGGCCTAGAAAGGCTGGGAATGCGTCGCATCCCGGGTATGAAATTTGGGAAGGGAAACTCTTGGAAGCCCGCAGCCAGGGCTTCCCCGCAGGTGTTTCTGCGCGAACGAGGACGCTAGCATACGGATGCCCACGCACCAATACGTTCCCGTGGAACGTCCCCCCAAAATACCTCGTAGAGTTCATCGGCACGAGAAGCTAGGCGGAATACCAGCGCGGAGTGGAGCTAGTACCTCGCAGAGCTCTTCGGTGAGATGAGCTAAGGGAATTCCGGCGCGGAGTGGAGCTAGTTGACAGACCCAGACAGGACAGACAATGTGGTGACTTTGGGTCTGTCGGGCGAACACTGTGAGAGAGTTGGTCATTCGTTTTGCGAAAGAGGAAAGAAAGGAAGAAAGAAGAGGAACAAGAAGAAGAAGGGGGGAAAAAAAACAACAACCATATATATATATATATATATATATATCAGAAGTACAAAACAATATTTTTCTATATACAAGACCCAAGAAAAAGAAGAGGGAGAAACAAAAAAACAAATATGTTTCCCAACATGTTTCGTGGGGTTTGGGTTTTCTTCTCTGCCGCGTCGCACCCGCGTCTCCTCACACACACACACACACACACACACACACACACACACACACACCCTCCCACCCCCCCACCACACACACACACAGCACAGCACAGCACAGCTCAGCACAGCTCAGCACAGCTCAGCTCAGCACAACACAGCTCAGCACGGCACAGCACAGCTCACCGCAGCACAGCACAGCACAGCACGGCAGAGCACAGCACAGCACAGCACAGCACACAGCACAGCTCAGCTCGGCTATCCGTTTCGGGCTCGCAAAGCGTGGCAGGCGTGGCCCTTCCTCGGCACCAGACGGGGTGCGCTGGGGGTGGGGGCCCTATGCGTTTCGGGCTCGCAAAGCGTGGCAGGCGTGGCAGGCGTAGCACTTCCTCGACACCAGAGGGGGTGCGCT
Organism: Prorocentrum cordatum; assembly: GCA_963575745.1. Taxonomy (NCBI): domain Eukaryota; class Dinophyceae; order Prorocentrales; family Prorocentraceae; genus Prorocentrum; species Prorocentrum cordatum. The sequence goes on from CAUYUJ010014213.1 coordinate 340,344, forward strand.
GGGAGCGTGGGGGCCCTACGCGTTTCCGGCTCGCAAAGCGTGGCAGGCGTGGCACTTCCTCCACACCAGAGGGGGTGAGCTGGGGGTGGGGGCCCTATGCGTTTCGGGCTCGCAAAGCGTGGTAGGCGCACCAGACGGGGTGCGCTGGGGGCGGGGGCCCCATGCGTTTCGGGCTCGCAAAGCGTGGCAGGCGTGGCATGTCCTTGACACCAGAGGGGGTGCGCTAGGGGTGGGAGCTCGTATTTTGTGAAGAACTGCGAACACCTTGGCTCCAGCCGGCTCGGCGCGCCTGCGCTCTCACGCAGGCGCGTTCCTGTAGTCCTACTTCAGAGCACTGCCCGTACTGCGCGCGGCAGTCATGCCGCCTAAACTTGCCATGGACGCTCTGCCGCCTTCGTGTCTGGCGATTAAAAATCAGTATGTGGGGTTCCTCGGTAGCGTAATTTGTATTTACATAAGGTGATACCGCGTCCGCCGAAAAAACTCTCTGGTCCGCAGCTGCAATATGAAAATCAAAAGACATAGAAGAAGCGACCTCAAGTTGAAGTTCAAACATATGTTTGCGGTTTTTGAAAGATTCTGGAAGATTTGACGGTTCGTTTCGAAATCTAACATTCTATCACCGTGAATTCGATTACGCTGCGCTCGCTGGTGAAAGTCTCAGAGCTGTAGCTGCATAGTCCTATCGATTTACTTCCACAGACCGACCTCAAAGCATATCTATAGAAGTTGTCTAGAAATTCTCCAGAATTTGGCGATTCGCTTGGGAATGGAGTTCCTGTGTTCGTTTGGTTCGATTGCAAAATAGTATCTAGATGCTGTATTACACGTAACTCTCTGTGTCACTGACATTCCGCTGCCAAGAAAACTTGTTTTTCTCGAATATCGAACTTGATATTCCACAAAGCTCACTGTGCGCATTAACAGCACTGTCATGTGCGCAAGGAGCTCTACGAGGTCCCCGGCGGGAACCTGGCTGACGGCTTACCGCCGGCACCCGCTTGACCAATCCTGCCAGGGCGGAGTTTGTGGAGATTGCGAAAGAATTGACACTACGTTTACGGAGACATGTGTTTCTAACCTCTAAGTTACGCCGCGTCAGCCGATAAATGGCCCAGGTCCGCAGCTGCAGTTTGACTATCAGAAGACGCCGAGGATCCGCCTTGAAAATGGAGAGAGAGATTGTTTTTCGCAGAATTGGGGGGTTTGCAGAAAATCTCGGCGCCGGCGGTAAACCGTCAACCATGCTACCGCCAGGGACCTCGTAGAGCTCGTGACACACATAGCACAGCGTCAATGCGGACAAAAGGCCCCTGGAGTATCAGCTTAAAAACGAAAGGAAAACAATGTGTGAGCTTCTAGAAAAAATTCAGTTGAACAGTAATTCTTCAGCACTACAGTAGCTAGAGACTAAATAATTTGCAAGCGAACGCGACAGGAACTACTTGAGTTGCAGAGAAACTTCGTCTCCCAAACGAATCGCCACATTCCTGGTACTTTCTGGAAAACCTCGACTTATAGGTCGGTACCTGGAGGTGAAAGGATGGGGATATTGCAGCTACAGCCCTGAGACTTTCACCAGCGAAAGCAGCGCAATCCAATGCTCAATTTAAAAAATCTTCAATTCCAAACCCAATAATCGAATCTTTCACCATCTCCCAAAAAAACAAAAAGTGCTTGTTCATGTCAATTGCGAATCGGTTTCCACACGTCTTTCGATAGTACTACTGCAGCTACGGACCCGAAACATTTTCGGCAGACGCAGCATAACCCACGACACGCGATAAGAATGCACTTTCTTGAAACAACCGTTCAAATCTCTCACAATCTTCACCCAACCGACCCAAACTTCACACATTGTCCGCCCTGGCCGGGTCCGTCAACTAGCTCCACCCTGCGCCCGAACTGGATGCCGGCGGTAAACCGTCAACCAGGTTTTTTACCTAACAGCGAAGACTGATAGGTTTCTAATGGTGTCAAAAGAGAGCATCTGGTGACTCAGAAGGGAGGCCTGGGCGGCATCCGGACAGCGAGGGCCGGGCTCAGGGCCGGGCTCGTTTTAAGCAAACAGTCACACACTTCGTGCTCTTCGACCTCCCAGAACTCCATTCCCGGGCCACATTTTCAATGCCCGAAGCCAACTGTAGGCCACTTCGTGCTCTACGACTTCCCAGAACTCCATTCCCGGGCCATATTTTGGATGCTCGGAGCCAACTGTAGGCCACTTCGTGCTCTTCGACTTCCCAGAATTCCATTCCCCATTCCCGGGCCACATTTTGGATGCTCGGAGCCAACTGTAAGCCACTTCGTGCTCTTCGACTTCCCAGATCTCCATTCCCGGGTAACATTTTGGATGCCCGGAGCCAACTGTAAGCCATTTCGTGCTCTTCCATTTCCCAGAACTTCACTCCCTGGCCACATTTTGAATGCCCGGAGCCAACTGTACGCCACTTCGTGCTCTTCCACTTCCCAGACTTCCAAGACTCATCATCTTCATCACCATCGTCCCCGTAGCCTTCTTGGCTACAGTCCTGTTTTCGAAGATTTCCTTCAAAGGAACTGCGCAGCGCCTACTGCACACCTTAATGCCAGGACATGCTGATAGTTATCGGTCTGGCGACGGTGCTCCTGACCCTGCTGCATTGAACAGCGGTGCTCCTCAGCCTGCGGCAGGGAACAGCGCTGCTCCTCATTTAACCAACAATAACGCACTTCGTGGTCTTCGAGTTCCCAGAAATCCACTCCTGGGCATGATTTTGAATGCCCGGAGCCAACTGTAGGCCACTTCGTGTTCTTCGAGTTCCCAGACCTCCATTCCTGGGCATGATTTTGAATGCCCCGAGCCAACTGTAGGCCACTTCGTGTTCTTCGAGTTCCCAGAACTCCATTCCTGGGAATGATTTTGAATGCCTGGAGCCAACAGTAGGCCACTTCGTGGTCTTCGAGTTCCAAGAGCTCCATTCCTGGGCATGGTTTTGAATGCCCGGAGCCAACTGTAGGCCACTTCGTGTTCTTCGAGTTCCCAGAACTCCATTCCCTGCTCAGGCAGGCTGATGCTGAGGCTGAGGCAGGCTGAGGCTAAGGCTGAGGCAGGCTGATGCCGAGGCAGGCTGAGGCTGAGGCTGAGGCTGATGCAGGCTGAGGCTGAGGCAGGCTGAGGCTGAGGCCGAGGCTGAAGGCAGACAGGCTGATGCTGAGGCTGAGGCAGGCTGATGCTGAGGCAGGCTGAGGCTGAGGCTGAGGCTGATGCAGGCTGAGGCTGAGGCAGGCTGAGGCCGAGGCTGAAGGCAGACTGAGGCTGAGGCTGAAGCAGGCTGAGGCTGAGGCAGGCTGAGGCTGAGGCTGAGGCAGGCTGATGCTGAAGCAGGCCGAGGCTGGGGCCGAGGCTGAAGGCAGACTGAGGCTGAGGCTGAGGCCGAGGCTGAGGCTGAGGCTGAGGCAGGCTGAGGCTGAGGCTGAGGCTGAGGCTGAGGCAGGCTGATGCTGAGGCAGGCTGAGGCTGAGGCTGAGGCTGAAGCTCATGCAGGCTCAGGCTGAAGCAGGCGTAGGCTGAGGCCGAGGCGGCAGACTGATGCTGAGGCTGAAGCAGGCTGAGGCTGAGGCTGAGGCTGAGGCAGGCTGATGCTGAGGCAGGCTGAGGCTGAGGCTGAGGCTGAGGCAGGCTCAGGCTGAGCAGGCTGAGGCTGAGGCCGAGGCTGAGGCAGACTGAGACTGAGGCTGAAGCAGGCTGAGGCTGAGGCTGAGGCTGAGGCTGAGGAGGCTGAGGCTGAGGCAGGCTGAGGCTGCTGAGGCAGGCTGAGGCTGAGGCTGAGGCTGAAGCAGGCTGAGGCTGAGGCTGAGGCAGGCTGAGGCTGAGGCTGAGGCAGGCTGATGCTGAGGCAGGCTGAGGCTGAGGCTGAGGCTGATGCAGGCTGAGCTGAGGCAGGCTGAGGCTGAGGCCGAGGCCGACGGCACACTGAGGCTGAGGCTGAAGCAGGCTAAGACTGAGGCTGAGGCAGGCTGAGGCTGAGGCTGAGGCAGGCTGATACCGAGGCAAGCTGAGGCTGAGGCTGAGGCCGATGCAGGGTGAGGCTGAGGCAGGCTGAGGCTGAGGCCGAGGCTGAAGGCAGATTGAGGCTGAGGCTGAAGGCAGATTGAGGCTGAGGCTGAGGCAGGCGGAGGCCGAGGCAGGCTGAGGCTAAGGCTGAGGCTGAGGCAGGCTGAGGCTGAGGCTGTGACTGCGACTGTCGCTGCCACTGCGACTGTCATCGCGAATGCGACTACGACTGCGAGAACAGCAGAATTCTACAACTAGATTCTCATCTGAATCTTAAGGGGGATCCTTCCAGATATGCTCCTACACATCGCTGTTAGGTTGCTCTGCCGGGATAAATTTGCGTCTTTGCTGTGACCGTTATGGTCACTGAGGCCAGGCCCAAGGAAGTCTCAGGCGAAGCGTAGCCTCTCATAAGTCAACCAGGCTACCGCCGGGACCTCGTAGAGCTCCGTACACACATAACAGTGTTGTCATGGACAATAGCCCCCCCTGGAACATCAGCTGGAAAACTAAAGGGAATCATGTTTTGCGGTTCTAACGGAAAGTCAGTTGCACTGATATGTTGGAGTTGAACAGCAGCTAGAGTCCTGATGCCTTGCAAGCGAACGAGACGGAAACTACTCCGGTTGCACAGAAACTGCGTTCCCAAACGAGTCGCCCAATTTCTGAGAATTTCTAGAAAACCTTTGATTTCTTAAGAAAAAACTGTCGTTTGGGATGCCGGTCCCTGGAAGTGAATTGATAGAAAAATATTGCAGCTACAGCCCTGAGACTTTCACCAGCGAACGCAGCGCGATCCGATGCTCAGGAAAAGAATCTTGGATTCCAAAACAAAGTGTCGAAACTCTCACAGTCGCCCAAAACCCCCCCCAAAAAAATAGCCTGGCGAAGAACCCAACCATATGCAGTTGTCAGTACCGCAGCTGCGGGTTTCATCTTCAATGGAACTCCCCATAGGACTACGAAACGTGTGAAGGGTGAGCCGAGATGGGTGCCACTGGGGCACTCGGAGAAGCTCCCTATGGGGACATGAGACACGCGCGGGGCGCGCCGACATGGGTGGCGGAAACGCATGTGCGGGCCGCCACTGGGGCCTCCAGTGGAGCTCCCTATGGGCCCCCGAAACATGATGCTGCTGCGGGGGGGGGGGCCGGGACGGGTGGCGGAGACGCATGTAAGCGCCGCTACTGGGGCCTTCGGTGGAGCTCCCTATGGGGCCACGCAGCGCGTGAGGGGTGTACTGGGATGTGTGGCGGGGACGCATGTGAGCGCCGCCACTAGGGCCTTCGGCGCAGCTCTCCATGGGGCCACGAAACGTGTGAGGGTGTGCCGAATTGGGTGGGTGTGGGTGACGCATGTGAGCGCCGCCACTGGGGCCTCCGGTGGATGATGGAGCCACGAAACCTGTCAGGGATGTGCCGAAATGTGTGTGCGGGACGCATGCGCATGTGAGCGCCGCCACTGGGGCCTTCGGTGGAGCTCCCTATGGGGCCACGAAACCTGTTGTTGTGAGGAGCGTGCCAGGATGGGTGGTGGGGACGCATGTGAGCGCGGCCGCTGGGGCCTTCGGTGGAGCTCCCTATGGGGCCACGAAGCGTGTGAGGGTGTGCCGAATTGGGTGGGTGTGGGTGACGCATGTGAGCGCCGCCACTGGGGCTTCCGGTGGATGATGGAGCCACGAAACCTGTCAGGGATGTGCCGAAATGTGTGTGCGGGACGCATGCGCATGTGAGCGCCGCCACTGGGGCCTTCGGTGGAGCTCCCAATGGGGCCACGAAACGTGTGAGGGGTGTGCCGAATTGGACGTGCGTGACGCATGCGGGCGGCAGCACTGGGGCCTTTCTCAAAATGAACTGGCGCCGGCAGTGAACCGTCAACCTGGTCACCGCCGGGAGCCTCGTAGAGCTCCCTGCACGCGTAGACTGCTCAGGATCGAAGCAGAGAGCTTCTCGGAGTATTCCTAGAACAACGTCAATTTGACATTTTTTGGTGTCAACATCAAGTCGGTTCCCGGAAGTGAACCAACACTAAAACTGGCTCTAGAGAGCTGAGCTGCTCAGAGAACAAAGTTTATATGCCAATGCTCGGCGTAAAAATCTGCTTTCTCAAAATGAACTGTCAAATATCTTTCAAATTTTAGCAAAACCCACCCAAAGTTGTCACATTGTCTCTTTTGATCGGGTCGGCCAACTAGCTCCACCCCGCGCCGGAATTCCTCTAGCTCATCGATGCCGAAGAGCTCTACGAGGTATTGTCAAAGATCTCTCAAAAATTAGCAAAACCGACCCCAAGTTGTCACATTGTCTCTTCTGGTCGGGTCGACCAACTGGGAACTGGCGGTAAACCGTCAACCAGGTTACCGCCGGGGCCCTCGTAGAGCTCTTTTCTCACACGGCGCTCCTCAGCGAAGGAAGCGTCTGGAGCAAGACCTGGAACACTCGAAAAATCACGTTTTTATGTTGTTATCGAAAATCGGTTCTGCCAAGTGTTTTGATAGTAATACTGCAGCTACGGACCTAAGAATTTCACTGGCAGACGCGGCACAACCAACTACAGGTGCGAAGAAACTGGCTTCTCAAAAGGAATTGTGAAACTGGGATCTGGCGGGAAACCGTCAACCAGGTAACCGCCGGGAGCCTCGTAGAGCTCTGTTCTCGCGCGGCGCTGCTCGGAGCACACGAAAAAAGCTTTCTCACGCGTGAAGAAAAAACTCGAAAAATATGGTTTTCAGCTTGCATCTTCGCTTCGTGGACCTAGCTCGAGTACCAGACCGAGTTCAGACCTCTCGATGCGAGAAAGAACGCGACGGGTGATACTGGATCGGTTTATATGCGCACCAGCTCTGTAGCTCTTCTAAATCTTCAGTTAAGTACAGAAAACCGAGAGGACTTGTCAAATGACTCGAAGAATACAAATAGTTTTGCGGACCTAGCTCGAGTATAAGACCGAGTTCAGACCTCTGGATGCAACACACGAACGCGCCTGATCATTTTGGATAGGTTTCTAAGCATCAGCTCTGCAGCTTTCCAAAATCTCGAGTTAAGCACCGAAAACCGTCAACGTGTCAGGATGACTCGAAACACAATCGGTTCCCTCAAGTGTTTTGATAGTAATATTCCACCTACGGACCTGAGAATTTTACTGGCAGACGCGGCATAACCCACTACACGTGGGAAACCAGTTCTTACAACAAACTTTCAAATTGTCCCTGAAGGTTTTAAAAACACACCAAAAAAATAAAACAACAACCCAAAAAAAAAAACAAAAAACAAAACGACCCCCCGTCATCACATTGTCCCTTAAGGTCGGGTCGGCCAACAAGCTCCACCCTGCGCCCGACTTCCTCTTAGCTCATCTTGCCAAAGAGCTCTACGACGCACATCTTTCAAATAGAAAACCGGCGGTAAACCGTCAACCAGGTTACCGCCGGGCACCTCGTAGAGCTGCTTTCTTACACAGCGCTCCTCGGAACACATGAAGGAAGCTCAAACTCAAAAAATGACGATTTTTCGGTTTTCATCGAAAGTCGGTTGCTCCAAGTGTTTTGATAGTAAGACTGCACCTACGGACCTGAGAATTTGACTGACAGACGCGGCATAACCTACTACAGGTGCGAAAAATCTGCTTTCTCAAAATGAATTGTGAAATATCTTTCAAATCTTAGCACAACCCACCCAAAGTTCTCACATTGTCTCTTTTGGTCGGGTCGGCCAAGTAGCTCCACCCCGCGCCCGAATTCCTCTAGCTCATCGATGTCGAAGAGCTCTACGAAGTATTTCAGAGCCGCGCGCGCAATAACCCAGTACAGGTGGGAAAAAAAAACTGTTCTAAAAACGAACTTTTAAATTTTACGCAAAGATAGAGAAACCGACCCAAAGTCATCACATTGTCTCTTTACGTCAGGTCTGTCAACTAGCTCCACCCTGCGCCCGAACTGGCGCCGGCGGTGAGCCGTCAACCTAGTCACTGTCGGGAACCTGGTAGAGCTTCTTACACTGGTCAGAGTGCTCAGAATGGAAGTAGAGTCATAAAATAAAGATTTTCCTAAAATACTGATTTTCGATTTTTCGATGTTCATATTGGCTCGGTTCCTGGAAGTCAACTCTTCATAAAATACATCGGGAGAGTTCACCTGCTGTCAGAGAGAAGTTTAATTGCCAATGCTTGGCGCAAAAATCTGCTTTCCCAAAATGAATGGTTGAATAACATTCAAATCTTAGCAAAACCGACCGAAAGTCGTCACATTGTCCGTTCTGGTCGGGTAGGCCAACTGGGCGCCGGCAGTAAACCGTCAACCTTTCTTACCGCCGGGGGACTCGTAGAGCTTCCTGACCATATATTATGTGCAAAGAATTAGCAGAGAACGAATAGTTTTTCAGACCGAGCGCTGATAGCAGACTGATCTCAGGCGTCTACATACATAACACTATTGCCCCTGATAGTTCCCTTCCCATTGCTGTACTGAACAGTTCTATAGCTCATCTGCAGCGTGTAGAACCAAGAAAAACAGTACCATTAGGGAGAAAGTAGCAGAGTACGAATCCGTGTTTGGCGTCTGCGCTCACAACAGACCCAAACCAAGCGTCTAGATGCTTCGCGCCTCATGATCTCCTTCTAATTCTTCGGCCGAAGAGCTCTCGAGCTGCTCTGGAGCTCGAGTTCAGTGAAGAAATTCACCATCATTTGGAAAAAATATCGGTCGAATACGAATAGTTTTGCGAACCTAGCTCGGGTAGCCGACCGAGTTCAGACCCCTCGATGCAAAAGACGGACGCACCTGATGCTTGTGGATCAGCTCCTGTGCGCATCAGCTCTGTAGCTCTCCTACAGCCCGAGTTCCGTTCAGAAAATGGACAACACCTGTCGAGATGACTCGAAGAATACGAATAGTTTCGCGGACTTAGTAGCAGACCCAGTTCAGACCTCTGGATGCAACAGACGAACCGGCCTGAGGATTCCAAATCAAATTCTGTGCATATCAGCTCTGTAGTTTTACGTGCGAAAACCGACAGCACCTCTCAAGATGACTCGAACAATACGAATAGTTTCGCAGACCTAGCTCGAGTAGTAGACCGATTTCAGAACTCTGGATGCAACAGACGAACGCGCCGGATTATTCTGCATCAGTTTCTGTGAGTATCAGCTCTGTGGCCCCCCTAGAGCTCGAGTTAAGTACAGAAAACCAACAGTCCCTGTCAAGACGACTCGAGCGATATGAATATGTTCGCGAACCTGCTCGAGTAGCAGACCGAGTGATTCAGGCCTCTGCATGCGACAGGCAGACGCGCCTGATGTCTCTGAATCAGTTTCTGTAATTACGAGCCCTGTAGACACTCTACAGCCCGAGTTAAGTACAGAAAACCGACAGCACCTCTCAAGATGACTCGAAGAATACGAATAGTTTCGCGGACCTAGCTCGAGCAGCAGAACGAGTTCGGACCTCTGGATGCAACAGACGAACGCGCCTGATGACTCTAAACCGGTTTCTGTAAGCATCAGCTCTGTAGCTGTCCTACAGCTCGAGTTAAGGACAGAAAACCGACGACGCGTGTGAGGATGACCCCAAACGGCCGATCCCGCCCGTGTGCTTTTTGGCAGTAATATCTACCCGATCGACCTGAGATTAAGACGACGAGCGGGAATAAGATCGAATATCCCGGGAAAAACTACTAGAGCTCTAACGAATGGTTGAATTTCGAGATCAAAATTTTCAACCGACCACAAGTCACCAAAAGGTCCGTCGAGATTTGTCTTGCCAACTAGCTCTCCGGCGCCCCGGAATTACTTTTAAGCTTCCAGCAACTAGCTAAGGGAAGCTCTACGAGTTACTAGCTCCACCCCGCGCCGGAATTCCTCTGGCCCATCGACTGGGAGCCGGCGGTAAACCGTCAACCAGGTTACCGCCGGGAGCCTCGTAGAGCTCTTTTATCGCACGGCGCTGCTCGTAACACGTAGGGGGAGCTTTCTCACACGTGAGCTCAAACCTCGAAAAAATAAGTTTTTTTGTTTTTATCCAAAGACGGTTCCTTCAAGTGTTTTGATAGTGATACTGCAGCTACGGATCTGAAAATTTATTGGCGGACGCGGCATAACCCACTACAGGTGCGAAAAATACCGGCTCTCAAAACGAATGTTCAAATGGTAAACGGCCAAAACGGGAAACCGGTCTTCTAACGGCCAGAACGGGGAACCGACCGCAAACCGGTCTTTTAAGTGCTAAAAATGGGAGCGGTCCAAATCAGGGATCTGACCTCTCTGGGGCTAAAAATGGGAGCGGGCCAGATCAGGGATCTGGTTTCAAGCCCTGGAAGCCCTGGGGACAAGGAATCCTTAGGAAATGCTAAGGATCTGGCTCAGATCCCTAGGAATCTCCAGGCAATGCTAGGGATCTCGCTTAGATCTCTAGGACCAGGGAACGCTAGGGATCTGGCTCACATCCTTAGCAACTCCTAGGGAATACTAGGGATCTGCTCGGATACCTAGGAATCCCCAAGGAATGCTCGGGATCTGGCCCAGATCCCTAAGAATCCCCAGGGAATGCTCGGAATCTGGCTCAGATCCCTAGGAGGCTCAAGAAATGCTAAGGATCTGGCTCAGATCCCCAGCAATCCCTAGGGAATACTGGGGATCTGGCTCAGATCCTGGGAATCCAAAGATACTAAGGATCTGCCTCAGATCCTTAGCAATCCCTAGGGAATGATAGGGATCTGACCCAGATCCCTGGGAACCCAAATCCCTGGGAATCCCTAGGGGGTGCTAGGGATCTGGCTCAGATCCCTGGGAATCCGTAGGGAATGCTACGGATCTGGTTCAGATCCCTAGGGACCCTTAGGGAACTGGGCGCCGGCGGTAAACCGTCAACCTTTCCTACCGCTGGGGGACTCGTAAAGCTTCCTGACCATATATTATGTCCAAAGAATTAGCAGAGAACGAATAGTTTTTCTGCCCGAGCGCTGATAGCAGACTGATCTCAGGCGTCTAGTAATATCCCATTGCTGTGCTGAACAGTTATTGAGCTCATCTGCGTGTAGGAAATACCATTAGGGAGAAAATAGCAGAGTACGAATCCGTGTTTGGCGTCTGCGCCCACAACAGACCCAAACCAAGCGTCTATATGCTTCGTGCCTCATGATGTCCTTCTGATTTTTCGGCTGAAGAGCTCTCGAGCTGCTCTGCAGCTCGAGTTCAGCGAAGAAACTCACCAAGATTTGGAAAAAAAAACTGTCGCCTACGAATAGCTTTGTGAACCTAGCTCGGGTAGCAGATCGAGTTCAGACCTCTCGATGCGACAGACGAACGCTCCTAATGCTTCTAGATCGGTTTCTGTGCGCACCAGCTCTGTAGCTCTCCTAGAGCCCGAATTCAATACAGAAAGTGGACAATATCTGTCAAGATGACTCGAAGAATACGAACAGTTTTGTGGACCTAGCCCGAGTAGCAGACCCAGTTCAGACCTCTGGACAGACGGACGGGCCTGACGATTCCGAATCAGCTCCTGTGCGTATGAGCTCTGTAGCTCTCCTACAGCCGAACTACATGCGAAAACAGACAGCACCTCAAGATGACACGAACGATACGAATAGTTTCGCGGACATAGCTCAAGTAACAGACCGATTTCAGACCTCTGGATGCAACAGACGAACGCGCCTGATCATTTTGCATCGGGTTCTGTGCGTATCAGCTCTGTAGCTGCCGTAGAGCTGGAGTGATGACTCGAGCGATACGAATAGTTCGAGTAGCAGACCGACTCCAGACCTCTGCATGCGACAGGCGGACGCGCTTAAAGTCTCCGAATCGTTTTCTGTAATTACCAGCTCTGTCGCTGCCCTACAGCTCGAGTTAAGTACAGAAACCGACAGCACCTGTCAAGATGACTCGAATGATACGAATAGCTTCGCTGACCTAGCTCGGGTAGCAGACCGAGTTCAGACCTCTGGATGCAAGAGACGAACGCGCCTGATGATTCTGGATCGGTTTCTCTTAATATCAGGTCTTTGGCTGTCTTAAATCTCGAGTTAAGTACAAAAAACCGTCACGGCGTGTCAAGGTGACCCGAAACGGCCGATCCCGCCGGCGTGCTTTTTGGCAGTAAAAGAAACCCGATCGAGCTGAGATCAAGACGGCGAGCGGGAATAAGATCGAATATCACGGGAAAAAACACTAGAGCTCTAACGAATGGTTGAATTGCGAGAACAAAATTTTCAACCGACCAAAAGTCATCAAAAGGTCCGTCGAGATTTCTCTTGCCAACTAGCTCTCCAGCGCCCCGGAACTGGCGCCGGCGGTGAACCGTCAACCTAGTCACCGCTGGGAATCGTAGAGCTCCTTTGACGCGTGAGAGACCTCAGAATCGGAAGAGAGAGCTTCTGGAGGCATCTCGAAAAATTAGACGTTGAATTTTTTTCATGTCGAAATAAAGTTGGCTCCCCCACGTGTTTTGGTAGTAAAAGTGCGCCTAGAGAGGTCATACTAAGACGCAGAGGCTCTTATAATCTTTAACTGGTGCGAAAAATCTCCTTTCTCAAATTAAATGGTCAAATATCTTTCAAATATTTGCAAAACCACCCAAAAGTTGCCACTTTGTCCTTTCGGGTCGGGTCGACCAACTGGAACCGGCGGTAAACCGTCAACCAGGTCACCGCCGGGGTCCTCGTAGAGCTCTTTTCTCGCACGGCGCTCCTCGGTACATATGCAGGAAGAATCTGGAGCAAGACCCCAAACACTCGAAAAATCACGTTTTATGTTTTCATCCAAAGATGGTTCCGCCAAGTGTTCTGATAGCAATACTGCCCCTACGGGCCTGAGAATTTGATTGGCAAACGCGAAATAACCCACTACAGGTGCGAAAAATACCGGCTCAATGTTCAAATCTCTCACAAAGTTTGTCCAACCGACCCAAAGTTCGCATATTGTCCGTCGGGGCCGGGTCGGCCAACTAGCTGCACCCCGCGCCCGAATTCCTCTAGCTCACCGATGCCGAAGAGCTCTACGAGGTACTAGCTCCACCCCGCGCCGGAATTCCTGTAGCACATCGATGACGAAGAGCTCTACGAGGTATTACTCTTAAGCTCCAGCAACTAGCTGAGGGAAGCTCTACGAGTTATGCTAGGGATCTGGCTCAGATCCCTGGCTCTGGCTCAGTTCCTGGGAATCCCTAGGAAATACTAGACATCTGAGCCAGATCCCTGGATCTGCCTCAGATCCCTTGGAATCCCTAGGGAATGCTAGGGATCTGGCTCACATCCCTGAATCTGCCTGAGTTCCTGGGAACCCCTAGGAAATGCTGGGGATCTGGCTCAGATCCTTAGCATTTCCCCGGGATTCCTAGCATTCGCTAGGCATTCTCTAGGCATTCGCTCGCATCTGAGCCAGATCCCTAGCATTCGCTAAGCATTCCTGAGGATCTGAACCAGATCCCCAGCATGCCTTAGGGATTCCTAGGAATCTGAGCCAGATCCCTAGCATTGCCGTGGCATTCCTGGGGATCTGAGCCAGATCCCTAGCATTCCCAATGCATTCCTTGGGATCTGAACCAGATCCCTAGCATTCCCTAGGGATTCCTGAGGATCTGAGGCAGACCCCTAGCATTCCCCAAGCATTCCTTGGGATCTGAGCCAGATCCCGAACATTCCCTAGGCATTCCTGGGGATCTGAGCCAGACCCTTAGCATTCCCTAGCGATGCCTAGGGATCTGAGCCAGATCCCCAACATTCCCTAGGAATTCAAAAAAAATTGAACCAGATCCTTACAATTTTTCCAAGGGCCCCCAGGGATCACTGACAAAATGTCGGTACGGATCAAAACAGATCCCTAACATTCCCTAGGCGTTCCTGCGGATCTCAGCCAGGTCCCCAACATTCCCTAAGCATTCCTACGGATCGGAGCCAGATCCTTAGAAATCCCTAGGCATTCCTGGATCTGAGCCAGATCCCTAGCATTCGCTAAGCATTCCTTGGGATCTGAGCCAGATCCCTAGCATTCCCTAGGGATTCCAAGGGATCTGAGCCAGATTTTCCGGAGCAAGATCCCTAGCATTCCGCAAGCATTCCTGGGGATCTGAAGCAGATCCCTAGCATTCCCTGCGGATTCCTGTGGATCTGAGCCAGATCGCTAGCATTCCCCAGGCATTCCTGGGGATCTGAGCCAGATCCCTAACATTCCCTAGGCATTCCTGGCGATTTGAACCACAGCCCTAGCATTCCCTAGCGATTCCTAAGGATCTGAGCCAGATCCCTAGCATGCCCAAAGGGTTCTTGGGGATCTGAGCCAGACCCTAGCGTTCCGAAAGGATGCCTATGGATCTGAGCCAGATCCTAAGAATTCCTAAGGATCTGACCCAGATCCGTAGGAATCCCTCGGGACTCCTGGGGATCTGAGCCAGATCCTAACATTCCCTAGGGATTCCTAATGATCTGATCCAGATCCCTAGCATTCCCTGGGCATCCCTAGGGATCTGAGCCAGATCCCTAGCATGCCCTAGGGATTTCAAGGGATCTGAGCAAGATCCAAAGCATTCCCTAGGAATTCCAATTGATGATTTGAACCAATAAGAATTCCCACAGATCTGGGCCAGATCCCTAGCATTCCCTAGGGATCCCTAATGATCTGAGCCAGATCCCTAGCATTCCCTGGGCATCCCTAAGGATCTGAGCCATATCCCTAGCATTCCCATCGGGATTCCAATGGATCTGAGCAAGATCCCAAGCATTCCCTAGGGATTCTTACGGATCTGAACCAGGTCCCGAGCATTCCCTTTGCATTCCTATGGATCTGAACCAGATCCCTAGCATTCCCTGTGCATTCCTAGGGATCTGAGCCAGGCCCCTAGCATTCCGTGGGCATTCCCACGGGTCTGAGCCAGATCCCTAGCATTCCCTAGGAATCCCAATGGATCTGAGCAAGATCCCAAGCATCCCCTATGAATTCCAATTGATGAGTTGAGCCAATAACAATTCCCACGGATCTGAGCCAGATCCAGAGCAGTCCCTAGGCATTTCTTGGGATCTGAGCCAGATCCCTAGCGTTCTCTAGGGATTCCTAAGGATGTGAGCCAGATCCCTAGCATCCCCTGTGCATTCCTATGGATCTGAGCCAGATCCCTCGCATTCTCTAAGGAGTCCAATGGATCTGAGCCAGTAAGAATTCCGACGGATCTGAACCAGATCCCTAGCATTCCTTAGGCATTCCTACGGATCAAAGCCAGATTCCTAGCATTACAACGGGGATTCCTAAGAATCTGAGCCAGATCTTTAGCATTCCCAATGGATGCCAATGGATCTGAGCCAGATCCCTAGCATTCCGAAGACATGCCTAAGGATCTGAACCAGGTCCTAGGAATTCCTAGGGATCGGAACCAGACCCTAGCCTCTCCAAAGGGTTCTTGGGGATCTGAGCCAGACCCTAGCATCCCCTATGGATTCATTCCTACGGGTCTGAGCCAGATTCTAGCAGCTACAAGCATTCCCTGTGGACTCCTAAGGATCTGAGCCAGATCCTGACGATTCCGACAGAATTCCCACGGATCTGAGCCAGATCCCTAGCATTCCCTAAGCATTCCTAAGGATCTGAGCCAGAGCCCAAAAATTCCCGAGGGATTCCTATGGATATGAGCCAGATCCCTCGCATCCCCTAAGGGTTCCAATGGATCTGAGCCATGTCCTAGCAGTCCGAAAGAATGTCTATGGATCTGAGCCAAGTTCCTAGCGTGCCGTACGGGTTCCTAAAGATCTGAGCACCATCCTTGGGATTGCGATAAAAAAGCCTGATCATAGCCCCTGGGGGTTCCCAGAATCTGAGCCAGACCCCTAGAACTCCCAAAGAGTTCTTGGGGATTTATGCCAGACCCTGGCATTCGGAAAGGATGCCTAGTGATCTGAGCCAGATCCTAGAGATTCCGATGGATCTTACCCAGATCGGTAGAAATCCTTTGGCCTTTCTCAGGATCTGACCCAAAATCCTAGCTTTCCCTAAGACATTCCTATGGATCTGAGCCAGATCCCGAGCATTCCCTAGGGATTCCTATGGATCTGAGCCAAATCCCAAGCATCCCCTAGGAATTCCAATTGATGATTTGAGCCAATAAGAATTCCCACGGATCTGAGCCAGCTCCCTAGCATTCCCTAAGCATTCCTGAGGGTCTAAGCCAGAACCCTAGCATTCCCTGGGCATTCCTAAGGATCTGAGCCAGGTCCCTTGCATTCCCGTGGAGATTCCAAGGGATCTGAGCAAGATCTCAAGCATTCCCTAGGACTGCGAATTAATGATTTGAGCCGAGAAAGATTCCCACGAATCTGTACCAGATCCCAAGCATTCCCTAGGCATTCCTGATGATCTGAGCCAGATCCCTAGCATTCCTTAGGAATTCCCAAGGTTCTGAGCCGGATCCCTAGCATCCCCTAGGCATTCCTGTAGATCTGAGCCAGATCCCTTGCATTCCCTTGGCATTCCTAGGGATCTCAGCCAGATCCCTAGAATTCCCTCGGGATTCCCATGGATCTGAGCCAGATCCCTAGCATTCCCTCGGAATTCCAATGGATTTGAGCAAGATCCCAAGCATTCCATAGGAATTCGATCCCTAGCATTCCCTATGCATTCCCATGGATCTGAGCCAAATTCCTAGCATTCCCTTGGCATTCCTATGGATCTGAGCCGGATCCCTAGCATTCCCTATATGCCAATAGATCTGAGCCAATAAGAATGCCTTTCCGACTTTATATATGGTCAGGAAGCTCTACGAGTCCTCTGGCAGTAAGAAAGGTTGACGGCATTTACCGCCGGCGCCCATTCTCTTTGCTTTCCGGGTTTTGGACGCTACCAAGTTCCCAGGGAGCTCTGTGAGAGCCAGAGGGTCTTAGATTAGAAGCCGACGGCGGTTGCCTGCCAGGAGCTCCTCCACGGCAGTCCACGACCGCCGCAGCGCCGCCCGAGCCGGCAGCTGGTTCGAGGGTGCTTTCCACGTGAGCCTGCACGCGCGCAGGCACGCGTGGAAGCGTTTCTGGTAGCGCTTCGGAAGTGCTGCAGGGGGCCCTCTAGAGCTCTCTAGCCAGGACGACGCCCGTCAGCTCTCTGTCCCTTCTTTCCGCGCTCTTCCGCCTCAGGAGGCGAACCTCTCCTCCATTTGTTCTCATCATATGCGATATTTTTCCCGCTTGTCGTCTTGTTCTCAGATCGATCCGGTATCTTTCACTGGAACCGGCGGTAAACCGTCAACCTGGTTACCTCCGGGAACCTCGTATAGCTCTTTTCTTGCACGGCGATCGTCAGAACACATGGAGAAGCTTCTGGAGCGAGAAAGAAAAAACTCGAAAAAACACGCTTCCTGTTGTTATTCAACGTCGGTTCCCCCAAGTGTTTTGATAGTAATACTGCACCTACAGACCTGAAAATTTTACTGGCAGACAGGTGCGAAAAATCTGCTTTCTCCAAATAAATGGCCAAATATCTTTCAAATATTCGCAAAACCACCCAAAAGTTAACACTGGGCGCCGGCGGTAAACCGTCAACCTTTCTTACCGCCGGGGGACTCGTAGAGGTTCCTGACAATATATAATGTCGAAAAACAATTGAGAACGAATAGTTTTTCAGCCAAGCGACTTCAGACCTCTCGATGCAACAGCCAAACGCCCCCGATGCTTCTGGATTGTCTTATGTACGAGCTCTGTAGCTCTCCTACAGCGCGAGTTACGTGCGTAAATCGACAGCACCTCTGAAGATGACTCGAACAATACGAATAGTTTGGCAAACTAGCTCGAGTATCAAACCGAGTTCAGGCCTCTGAATGCGACAGGCGGACGCGCCTGATCTCTCCGAATCGAGCCCTGTAATTACCAGCCCTGCAGCCGCGCTACAGCCCGAGTTTAGTGCAGAAAACCGACAGCATCTCAGGATGACTCGAACAGTACGAATAGTTTCGCGGACCTAGTTCGGACAGCAGACCGAGTTCCGAGCTCTGGATTCGACAGGCGGACGCTTCCGATGTCTCCAAATCGATTCCTGTCACTACCAGCACTGTAGCCTCCCTACAACCCGAGTTGAGTACAGAAAACCCACAGCAACTCTCAAGATGACTCGAACAGTACGAATAGTTTCGCGATTCTAGAGCGGGCAGCACACCGAGTTCAGAGCTCTGGGTTCGACAGACAAACGCGACAAATGACTCTGAATCGTTTTCTGTAAGTGTCAGCCCTGTAGCTGTCATATAGCTCGAGTTAAGTACAGAAAACCGAGAGCGCCTGTCAAGATGACTCGAATAATACGAATAGGTTTGCAGACCTAGTTCGGCTAGCAGACCGAGTTCAGACCTCTGGGTGCCACAGACGAGCGCGCCTGATCATTCTGAATCGATAAGGTGTGCTAACCAGCTTTGTAGCTGTCCTGTATCTCGAGTTAAGTCCAATATACCGACAGCGCGTATCAAGATGACTCGAAACGGCCGATCCCGCCTGGACGCTTTTTGGCAGTAAAAGGTACCCGATCGAGCTGAGATCAAGATGGCGAGCGGGAATAAGATCGAATATCACGGGAAAAAATACTGGAGCTCTAACGAATGGTTGAATTTCGAGAACAAAATTTTCAACCGACCAAAAGTCATCAAAATGTCCGTCGAGACTGGGCGCCGGCGGTAGCCCGTCAACCTTTCTTACCGCCGGGGGACTCGTAGAGCTTCCTGACCATGTATTATGTTCGAACAAATAGCAGAGAACGAATTGTTTTTAAGGCCGAGCTGATAGCAGATTGATCTCAGGCGGCTAGTGATATCCCATTGCTGTGCTGAGAGGAAGTAGCAGAGTAGGAATCCGTTTTTGGCGTCTGCGTTCACAACAGACTCAAACCAAGCGTCTAAATGCTTCACGCCTCACGATTTCCTTCTGATTTTTCGGCCGCTCGAGTTCAGTGAAGAAAGTCACCATTATTTGGAAAAAGAAGATCAGTCGAATAAGAATAATTTTGTGAACCTTACTCGGATAGCAGACCGAGTTCAGACCTCTCGATGCAACAGACGAACGCTCCTGATGCTTCTGGATCGGTTTCTGTGCGTACCAGCTCTGTAGCTCTCCTACAGCCCGAGTCACGTGCGAAAACCGACGGCACCTCTCAAAATGACTCGAACGATACGAATAGGTTCGCAGACCTAGCTCGAGTAGCAGACCCATTTCAGGCCTCTGGATGCAATGGACGAACGCGCCTGATCAGTCTGCATCGGTTTCTGTGCGTATTAGCTCTGCAGTTCCCCTAGAGATCGAATAAAGTACAGAAATCCGACAGTCTCTATCGAAATGACTCGAGCGATACGAATAGTTTTTCGGACTCAGCTCGAGTAGCAGACCAAGTTCAAACCTCTGCATGCGACAGGCGAACGCGTTTGACGTCTACGAATCGGTTTCTGTGATTACCAGCCCTGTAGCCCCCCTACAGCTCGAGTTAAGCACAGAAAACCGACAGCACCTCTCAAGATGACTCGAACAATACGAATAATTTGGCGGACCTAGCTCGAGCAGCAGACCGAGTTCAGACCTCTGGATTCAACAGACAAACGCGCCTAATGATTCTGAACCTGTTTCTGTAAGTATTAGCTCTGTAGCTCTTCTATAGCTCGAGTTATCTTGAGAAAACCGTCACCGCGTGTCAAGATGTCCCGAAACGGCCAATCCCGCCGCAGTGCTTTTTCACAGTAAAAGGTACCCGATCGAGCTGAGATGAAGACGGCGAGCGGGAATAAGATCGAATATCACGGGAAAAAATACTAGAGCTCAAACGAATGGTTGAATTTCGAGAACGAAATTTTCAACCGACCAAAAGTCACCAAAAGGTCCGTCGAGATTGTTCTTGCCAACTAGCTCTCCAGCGCCCCGGAATTACTCTTAAGCTTCCAGCAACAACTGGGCGCCGGCGGTAAACCGTCAACCTTCCTCACCGCCGGGGGACTCGTAGAGCTTCCTGAGCATGTCTAATGTCGAAAAAAATGCAGAGAACGAATAGTTTTTGAGCCTAAACGATGTCACACCTCTCGATGCAACAGCCAAACGCCTCTCATGCTTCTGGATCGCTTTCTGTGCGCACGAGCTCCGTAGCTCTCCTAAATCCCGAGTTACGCGCGAAAATCGGCAGCACCTCTCAAGATCACTCGAACAATACAAATAGTTTCGCGAATCTAGCTCGAGTATCAGACCGTATTCAGATATCTGAATGCAACAGGCGGACGCGCCTGATGTCTCCCGAATCGATTCCTGTGATTACCAGCCCTGCAGCCCCCTTACAGCCCGAGTTAAGTGCAGAAAATCGACAGCACCTCTGAAGATGACTCGAACAATACGAATAGTTTCGCGGATCTAGCTCGGGCAGCAGGCCGAGTTCAGGGCTCTGAATGCGACAGGTGGACGCGACTGATGTCTCTGAATCGATTCCTGTGATTACCAGCCCTGCAGCCCCCTTACAGCTCGAGTTAAGTGCAGAAAACCGACAGCACCCCTCAGGATGACTCGAACAATACGAATAGTTTCGCGGACCTAGTTCGGGCAGCAGACCGAGTTCCGAGCTCTGGATTCGACAGGCGGACGCGCCTGATCTCTCCGAATCGATTCCTGTGATTACCAGCACTGTAGCTGCCCTACAGCCCGAGTTCAGTGCAACAAACTGTCAGCACCTCTCAAGATGACTCCAACAACACGAATAGCTTCGCGAACCTAGCTCGGGCAGCAGACCGAGTTCAGACCTCTAGATGGAACAGACGAACGCGCCTGATGATTCGTAATCGATTCCTGTGAGAATGACCTCTGTAGCTGCCCTACAGCTCGAGTTAAGTACAAAATACCGACAACGCGTATCAAGATGACTCGAAACAGCCGATCCCGCCGAGATGCTTTTTTGCAGTAATATCTACCCGATCGAGCTGAGATCAAGATGGCGAGCGGGAATAAGATCGAATATGGTCAGAAAAAATACTAGAGCTCTAACGAATGGTTGAATTTCGAGAACGAAATTTTCAACCGACCAAAAGTCAGCAAAAGGTCCGTCGAGATTTGTCTTGCCAACTGGGCGCCGGCGGTAAACCGTCAACCTTTGTTACCGCCGGGGGACTCGTAGAGCTCCCTGACAACATATATAATGTGGAAAAAAATTGCAGAGAACAAATAGTTTTTCAGCCCAAGCGATTTCAGACCTCTCGATGCAACAGCCGAACGCCCCCGATGCTTCTGGAGTGTCTTCTTTACGAGCTCTGTAGCTCTCCTACAGCCCGAGTTACGTGCGTAAATCGACAGCACCTCTCAAGATGACTCGAACAATACGAATAGCTTCGCGGACCTAGTTCGGGCAGCAGACCAAGTTCCGAGCTCTGGATCTGGCAGACGGACGCGCCTGATGTTTTCAAACCGATGCATGTAACCACCAGCACTGTAGCCACCCTCAGCCCGAGTTGAGTGCAGAAAACCGAGAGCACTTCTCAAGATGACTCGAACAATACGAATAGTTTCGCGATTCTACATCGGGCAGCAGACCGAGTTCAGAGCTCTGGATTCAACAGACAAATGTGACTTATCGTTCTGAATCGGTTTCTGTAAACATCAGCGCTGTAGCTGTCCTATAGCTCGAGTTAAGTACAGAAAACCAAGAGCACCTGTGAAGATGACTCGAATAATACGAATAGGTTTGCGGACCTAGCTCGGCTAGCAGACCGAGTTCAGACCTCTGGATTTGACAGGCGAACGCGCCTAATGATTCTGAATCGATTAGCTGTGCTTACCAGCTCTGTAGCTGTCCTAAAGGTCGAGTTATGTTCAGAAAACCGTCATCGCGTGTCAAGATTACTTGAAACGGCCGATCCCGCCTGCCTGCTTTCTTGGCAGTGAAAGGTACCCGATCGATCTGAGATCAAGACGGCGAGCGGGAATAAGATCGAATATCACGGGAAAAAATACTAGAGCTCTAACGAATGTTCAAATTCCGAGAACAAAATTTTCAACCGACCAAAAGTCAGCAAAAGGTCAGTCGAGATTTTTCTTGCCAACTAGCTCTCCAGCGCCCCGGAATTACTCTTAAGCTTCCAGCAACAACTTGCTAAGGGAAGCTCTACGAGTTACTGGGCGTCGGCGGTAAACCGTCAACCTTTCTTACCGCCGGGGGACTCGTAGAGCTTCCTGACAACATAAAATGTCGAAAAAAATACACCGAACAAATAATTTTTCTGCCCAAGGAATTTCAGACCTCTCGGATGCAACAGCCGAACGCCCCGATGCTTCTGGATTGTCTTCTGTACGAGCTCTGTAGCTCTCCTACAGCCCGAGCTACGTGCGTAAATCGACAGCACCTCTCATGGCAAACCTAGCTCGAGTATCAGACCGAGTTCAGATCTCTGCATGCGACAGGCGGACGCGTCTGATGTCTCTGAATCGATTCCTGTGATTACCAGCCCTGCAGCCCCCCCTACAGCCCGAGTTAAGTGCAGGAAACCGACAGCACCTCTCAGGATGACTCGAACAATACGAATAGTTTCGCGGACCTAGTTCGGGCAGCAGACAGAGTTCGGAGCTCTGGATTCGAAAGGCGGACGCGCCTGATGTCTCCGAATCGATCCAGTGATTACCAGCCATGCAGCCCCCCTACAGCTTGAGTTAAGTGCAGAGAACCGACAGCATCTCTCAAGATCACTCGAACAATACGAATAGTTTCGCGATTCTAGATCGGGCAGCAGACCGAGTTCAGAGCTCTGGATTCAACAGACAACGGCCACTGATGATTCTGAATCAGATTCTGTACGTATCAGCTCTGTAGCTGTCCTGTAGCTCGAGTTAAGTACAGAAAACCAAGAGCGTCAATCAAGATGACTCGAATAATACGAATAGGTTTGCGGACCTAGCTCGGCTAGCAGACCGAGTTCAGACCTCTGGATTTGACAGGCGAACGCGCCTAATGATTCTGAATCGATTAGCTGTGCTCACCAGCTCTGTAGCTGTCCTAAAGGTCGAGTTATGTTCACAAAACCGTCATCGCGTGTCGAGATGACTTGAAACGGCCGATCCCGCCTGCCTGCTTTTTGGCAGTAAAAGGTACCCGATCGAGCTGAGATCAAGACGGCGAGCGGGAATAAGATCGAGTATCACGGGAAAAAATACTAGAGCTCAAACGAATGTTCAAATTTTGAGAACAAAATTTTCAGGCGACCAAAAGTCAGCAAAAGGTCCGTCGAGATTTTTCTTGCCAACTAGCTCTCCAGCGGCCCGGAATTACTCTTAAGCTTCCAGCAACAACTGGCGAAGGGAAGCTCTACGAGTTACTGGGCGCCGGCGGTAAACCGTCAACCTTTCTTACCGCCGGGGGACTCGTAGAGGTTCCTGACAACATAAAATGTCGAAAACAAATACAAAGAAAAAAAAGATTTTCAGCCCAAGGAATTTCAGACCTCTCGGATGCAACAGCCGAACGCCCCGATGCTTCTGGATTGTCTTCTGTACGAGCTCTGTAGCTCTCCTACAGCCCGAGTTACGTGCCTAAATCGACAGCACCTCTGAAGATGACTCGAACAATACAAATAGTTTGGCAAACCTAGCTCGAGTATCAGACCGAGTTCAGATCTCTGCATGCGACAGGCGGACGCGTCTGATGTCTCTGAATCGATTCCTGTGATTACCAGCCCTGCAGCCCCCCCTACAGCCCGAGTTAAGTGCAGGAAACCGACAGCACCTCTCAGGATGACTCGAACAATACGAATAGTTTCGCGGACCTAGTTCGGGCAGCAGACAGAGTTTGGA
Source organism: Prorocentrum cordatum (assembly GCA_963575745.1). Lineage (NCBI taxonomy): Eukaryota > Dinophyceae > Prorocentrales > Prorocentraceae > Prorocentrum > Prorocentrum cordatum. Next base: position 364,125 of record CAUYUJ010014213.1, read on the forward strand.
GCTCTGGATTCGAAAGGCGGACGCGCCTGATGTCTCCGAATCGATTCCAGTGATTACCAGCCATGCAGCCCCCCTACAGCTTGAGTTAAGTGCAGAGAACCGACAGCATCTCTCAATATCACTCGAACAATACGAATAGTTTCGCGATTCTAGATCGGGCAGCAGACCGAGTTCAGAGCTCTGGATTCAACAGGCAACGGCCACTGATGATTCTGAATCAGATTCTGTACGTATCAGCTAGCTGTCCTGTAGCTCGAGTTAAGTACAGAAAACCGAGAGCGTCAATCAAGATGACTCGAATAAGACGAATAGGTTTGCGGACCTAGCTCGGCTAGCAGACCGAGTTCAGACCTCTAGATTCAACGGGCGAACGCGCCTGATCATTCTGAATCGACCAGCTGTGCTTACCAGCTCTTTAGTTGTCCTAAAACTCGAGCTATGTTCAGAAAACCGTCATCGCGTGTCGAGATGACTTGAAACGGCCGATCCCGCCTGCCTGCTTTTTGGCAGTAAAAGGTACCCGATCGAGCTGAGGTCGAGATGACGAGCGGGAATAAGATCGAATATCACGGGAAAAAATACTAGAGCTCTAACGGATGTTCAAATTTTGAGAACATAATTTTCAACCGACCAAAGTCATCGAAAGGTCTGTCGAGATTTTTCTTGCCAACTAGCTCTTCAGCGCGCCGGAATTACTCTTAACCTCCAAGCAATAACTTGATAAGGGAAGCTCTACGAGTTACTCGCTCTCCAGCGCGCCGGAATTACTCTTAAGCTTCCAGCAACTAGCTAAGGGAAGCTCTACGAGTTACTTGCTAAGGGAAGCTCTACGAGTTATTGTTCTTGCCAACTAGCTCTCCAGCGCCCCGGAATTACTCTTAAGCTTCCAGCAATAACTTGCTTAGAGAAGCTCTACGAGTTACTTTGTCCCTTCTGGTCGGGTCGACCAACTAGCTTCACCCCGCGCCGGAACTGGGCGCCGGCGGTAAACCGTCAACCTTCCTTACCGCCGGGGGACTCGTAGAGCTTCCTGAGCATATACCTCGTAGAGCTCTTCGTGATCGATGAGCTAAGAGGAATTCCGGCGCGGGGTGGAGCTAGTTGGCCGACCCGACCAAAAGAGACAATGTGGCACATTTGGGTTGGTTTTCCTCAGACTTGAAAGATATTTGACAATTCATTTTAAGAAAGCAAATTTTTACGCCGAGCATTCTCATATAAACTTTGTTTCCTGAGCAGCTCAGCTCTCTAGATCCAGTTTTACCAATATTCCAAAGATATTTGACCTTTTTCTTTCAGAAAGCAGATTTTTCGCACCTGTGGACGACTATGAGGGCCTCTCTGTCTTAATATGAGCTCTCTATGTGCACTTCTATCATCAAAACACTTGGCGGAACCAACTTTACGTCGACATGAAAAAATCATGTGTTCTCTTTCCAGAAACCCTCTCTTTTGATCATGGACACCTTTACGCGTGCAAGGAGCTCTAACCAGGTTGAGGGTTTGCCGCCAGCAGTTCTGAGGCAGTATCACTATCGCAAGACTTGGCAGAATTGACTCTGTTTAGGCGCTCTTTTACTATCGAAACACTTGGCGCAACCAACTTCATGAAAAACTTGACAATATCGAAACACTCGTCGACATGAAAAAAAATCAATGTTGATTTTTTCGAGAAATGCCTCCAGAAGCTCTCGTCTTCGACTCCGAGCACTCTGACGCATGGAAGGAGCTCTACGAGGTTCCCGGCGGTGACCAGGTTGACGGTTCACCGCCGGCGCCAGTATAACGTCGAAAGAAATTGCAGGGAACGAAATTTCAGACCTCTCGATGCAACAACCAAACGCCCCTCATGCTTCTGGATCGTTTTCTGTGCGCACGAGCTCCGTAGCTCTCCTACAGCCCGAGTTACGTGCGAAAATCGACAGCACCTCTCAAGATCACTCGAACAATACAAACAGTTTCGCGAATCTAGCTCGAGTATCAGACCGAGTTCAGACATCTGAATGCAACAGGCGGACGCGCCTGATGTCTCCGAATCGATTCCTGTGATTACCAGCCCTGCAGCCCCCTTACAGCCCGAGTTAAGTGCAGAAAATCGACAGCACCTCTGAAGATGACTCGAACAATACGAATAGTTTCGCGGACCTAGCTCGGGCAGCAGGCCGAGTTCAGGGCTCTGAATGCGACAGGTGTACGCGACTGATGTCTCCGAATCGATTCCAGTGATTACGAACCCTGCAGCCCCCTTACAGCTCGAGTTAAGTGCAGAAAACGGACAGCACCTCTCAAGATGACTCGACGAATACGAATAGTTTTGCAAACCTAGCTCGGGCAGCACACCGAGTTACGAGCTCTGGATTCGGCAGGCGGACGCGCCTGATGTCTCCGAAACGATTCCTGTGAGTTAGAGCCGTGTAGCCCCCCTACAGCCCGAGTTAAGTGCAGAAAACTGCTAGCACCTCTCAAGCTGACTCCAACAACACGAATAGTTTCGCGGACCTAGCTCGGGCAGCAGACCGAGTTCAGACCTCTAGATGGAATAGACGAACGCGCCTGATGATTCGCAATCGATTTCTGTGAGAATGAGCTCTGTAGCTGCCCTACAGCTCGAGTTAAGTACAAAATACCGACAACGCGTATCAAGATGACTCGAAACAGCCGATCCCGCCGCGATGCTTTTTTGCAGAAATATTTACCCGATCGAGCTGAGATTAAGATGGCGAGCGGGAAAAAGATCGAATATGGTCAGAAAAAATACTAGAGCTCAAACGAATTGTTGAATTTCGAAAACAAAATTTTCAACCGACCAAAAGTCAGCAAAAGGTCCGTCGAGATTTGTCTTGCCAACTAGCTCTCCAGCCCGCCAGAATTACTGGCGCCGGCGGTGAACCGTCAACCTGGTCACCGCCGGGGACCTCGTAGAGCTCCTTGCACGCGTAAGAATGCTCAGGTTCAAAGCAGACCGCTTCTCAGAGCATTTCTAGGAAAACATCATATTAACGTGACGTCGGTTCCTCCAAATGTTTGGATAGTAACACTGTCTCGAAGGAGCTGAGCTGCTCGTAGAATGAAGTTAAGATACCAATGCTCGGAGTAAAAATCTGCTTTCTTAAATAAATTGTCAAATATCTTTCAAAAAAATTCAAAACCACCCAAAAGTTACCACTTCGTCCTTTCTGGCCGGGTCCACCAACTGGGCGCGGGCGGTAAACCGTCAACCTTTCTTACCGCCGGGGGACTCGTAGAGCTTCCTGACAATATATAATGTCAGAAAACATTCTACAGAACAAATAGTTTTTCAGCCCAAGCGATTTCAGACCTCTCGATACAACAGCCGAACGCCCCCCGATGCTTCTAGATTGTCTTCTGTAGGAGCTCCGTGGCTCTCCTACATCCCCAGTAACGTGCGTAAATCGACAGCACCTCTCAAGATGACTCGAGCAAAACGAATAATTTGGCAAACCTAGCTCGAGTATCAGACCGATGTCAGACCTCTGAATGCGACAAACGGACGCGTCTGATGTCTCCGAATCGATTCAGTGATTAATAGCGCTGCAGCCTCTCTACAGCCCGAGTTGAGTACAGAAAACCGACAGCATCTCTGAGGATGACTCGAACAATACGAATAGTATCGCAGACCTAGTTTGGGCAGCAGACCGAGTTCCGAGATCTTGATTCGACATGCGGAAGCGCCTGAATCTAAATCGATGCATGTAACCCTGTAGCCACCCTACAGCCTTGAGTACAGAAACCCGACAGCACCTCTCAAGCTCACTCGAACAATACGAGTAGTTTTTCGATTCTAGATGAAGCAGCAGACCGAGTTGAGAGCTCGGCATTCAACAGACGAACGCGAAACATGATTCTGAATCGCTTTCTGTAAGCATCAGCTCTGTAGCTCTTCTATATATTGAGTTAAGTACAGAAAACTCAGAGAGCCTGCGCCGGGTCGACCAACTGAGCGCCGGCGGTAAACCGTCAACCTTTGTTACCGCCGGGGGACTCGTAGAGCTTCCTGACAACATATAATGTCGAAACAAATTACACAGAAAAAATAGTTTTTGAGCCCAAGCAATTTCAGACCTCTCGGATGCCACAGCCCAACGCCCCCGATGCTGCTGGATTGTCTTCTGTACGAGCTCTGTAGCTCTCCTACAGCCCGAGTTACATGCGTAAATCGACAGCACCTCTCAAGATGACTCGAACAATACGAATAGTTTGACAAACCTAGCTCGAGTATCAGACCGAGTTCAGACCTCTGCATGCGACAGGCGGACGCGTCTGATGTCTCTGAATCGATTCCTGTGATTACCAGCCCTGCAGCCCCCCCTACAGCCCGAGTTAAGTGGAGGAAACCGACAGCACCTCTCAGGATGACTCGAACAATACGAATAGCTTCGCGGACCTAGTTCGGGCAGCAGACAGAGTTCCGAGCTCTGGATTCGAAAGGCGACGGCCTGATGTCTCTGAATCGATTCCTGTGATTACCAGCCATGCAGCCCCTACAACCCGAGTTAAGTGCAGAGAACCGACAGCATCTCTCAAGATGACTCGAACAATACGAATAGTTTCGCGGTTCTTGATCGGGCAGCAGACCGAGTTCAGAGCTCTCGATTCAACAGAGAAGGGCCACTGATGATTATGGATCAGATTCTGTACGCATCAGCTCTGTAGCTGTCCTGTAGCTCGAGTTGAGTACAGAAAACCGAGAGTGTCTGTCAAGATGACTCGAATAATACGAATAGGTTTGCGGACCTAGCTCGGCTAGCAGACCAGTTCAGACCTCTCGGTTCAACAGGCGAACGCGCCTGATCATTCTGAATCAATTAGCTGTGCTAACCAGCTCTGTAGCTGTCCTGAAGCTCGAGTTATCTTGAGGAAACCATCACCGCGTGACAAGATGACCCGAAACGGGCGATCCCGCCGCAGTGAAAGGTACCCGATCGAGCTGAGATCAAGACGGCGAGCGGGAATAAGATCGAATATCACGGGAAAAAATACTAGAGCTCTAACGAATGGTTGAATTTCGAGAACGAAATTTTCAACCGACCAAAAGTCCTCAAAATGTCCGTCGAGATTTTTCTTGCCAACTAGCTCTCCAGCGCCCGGGAATTACTGGCGCCGGCAGTGAATCGTCAACCTTGTCACCGCCGGGAACCTCGTAGAGCTCTTTGCACGTACGTGTAAGAATGCTCAGATTCAAAGCAGACAGCTTCTTAGAGCATATCTAGGAAAACATCATATTTGCATTTCTTGGTGTCAACGTGACGTCGCTTCCTCCAAATGTTCGGATGGTAAAACTCTCTCGAAAGAGCTGAGCTGCTCGCAGAAGAAAGTTAATATACTAATGCTGAGAGTAAACTTCTGCTTTCTCAAAATGAATTGTCAAATATCTTTCAAATCTTAGCAAAACCGACCCAAAGTTATCACATCTTCTTTTCTGGCCGGGTCGACAAACTGGGCGCCGGCGGTAAACCGTCAACCTTTGTTTTTTTTTTGGGGAGGCTGACCAGGCACCGAGCGCCCCAGCGCCCGTTAAGTGCCTACCTAGTCTCTCTGCAGCTGGAGGTCTTGGGCCACCTGGACTGCGGCCCGCAAGAGGCCCTCGAGACCCGAAAGCTCAGCGTCAGTGATACTGCTATGGGAGGGGAGTGCCTGTGCACAACGCCCTACTATTTCCCATATGATTGGACAAGGAGAGGAGGCTTGGGGGAAGAGGGAGACTACACGAGCTCTCTTATCTCTATGCTCAGGGTCAGGGTAAGGGTCATGCTCAGGGTCAGGGTAAGGGTCATGGAATCGAGGAATATATCCAATCTGCAGAAACCAGCCAACGCCCACACCTTGGGCACACACTCCGCCGTCGAAGGATCCGCGGAGGCCAATAACTCGAAAGTTGTCTCGGACATCAGAACGAAAGATATGGTGGTGGAACAGCTCTCTGAATATCTGGCCTTCCCGTGCTAAGTGGGTAAGTTCATCAGCTACTGTGTTACTCTCTCGATATATGTGTCGAATGAAGTCGTTGCCCCATGAGGGGGGTCGTATTCCTTCCTCCTCCAACTCTTCCAAAAGAGAAATAATATTTGCCACCCGCCTACGATAAGAAGCCCCATCTCCTCCTTCTCCTCCCTCAACCTTCCAGAGACCATTGATCCAGTTACAGATAAGAAGCGAATCGCCCGTCAGCTCGAGACCGATCCCATCATCACTCAGATCCCAAGTCGGCTCCTGTTCATTGTTCGAGGCCAATCTCTGGGCCAGCTTCTCGGACTCCTTCGCCGACAACGGACGAGCCAACATCTCCTCCCCCCTCTCCTTTATGTAGTCTCCTCTCCCTCCAGTTCCTCCACGGACAACAAACAAGTCAAACAGAGACCCCAAAGTACAAGCTTCCAGGAACTGCCTGCAATACTGAACGAAGTCAGAGTAAGAGAAAGAGCACGCCCTCCACCACCGATCCTCCAGATTCACAAACGAGGGAAATATCGTCTGGAACATGAAACACCAAGGATGTTCACCCGTCGCCTGCCCCTTAGTACTGCCTAATCGTGTCAGTTTCGAGGCCTCCTTCCACTTCCACTGTGAACGCCAATATTTTGACTCCAGTGTCCTTTTCTCCTCCCACCTCGGGGTACAGCACATCAGAAGCCGGCGTGCGTCACGATGCGCACGAGGATACACCGTCTGTTGTCCAGGTCCAGGAACAGCCACCCTCCGACGTTTCGGGGGGGGCCTGGGGGAATCCCTAGGCCCCCCCCGCTCACAGGGAACTTCAACATCTCGAGAAGAAGAGGCCCTATCAGAGGGCATAGCAGAAGAGACCATCCCATGCATATCTGAAGAGACAGCGCCCATCCCATTCGTATCTGAGGAGACTGCGCCCATCCCATTAGTAACTGCAGAGACAGCACCCATCCCACTGGTAACTGAAGAGACTCCCACCATCCCATTAGTAACTGAAGAGACCACACCCATCCCACTGGTAACTGGAGAGACCATCCCATGCATATCAGAGACAGCACCCATCCCACTGGTAACTGAAGAGACTCCCACCATCCCACCAGTAACTGAAGAGACCACATCCATCCCACTGGTAACTGGAGAGACCATCCCATGCATATCAGAAGAGACCACACCCATCCCATTCATATCTGAAGAGACTGCACCCATCCCACTAGTAACTGAAGAGACAGCCCCCATCCCATTGGTAACTGAAGAGACCTCCCCCATCCCATTGGTAACTAGAGAGCCCGCGACCATTCCTGGGCTCAGCTCCGACTCAGGAATCTGATATCCGCTGTCGACATTAGCTCCAAAATATGATGCTATGTCAGCTCCAAGCTGCCACAAGGAATAAAGAACTCTCTGCACTGCACTCTGGCACTTTGCTTCAAAGAACATCCGTCTAGCAATTCTGAGTCGAGCTGGCTTCCAAACAACCCAACTTTCGGAGGCTGGCTTTTGGGGTGACGTCATCTGGTAAAGACAATTTCCCTCAAAGACATTCAGGCTCTGCAAGGAGTCCCTGTCCCAACTAATACCTTGACTTCCATAAATGAGAATGCTCTGAACCCGAGTGATATAACTCCTACACTTGGCCGAAAACGGGACTGCCTTTGATCTAAAATAAGCTGCATGCGCATGGAAGGCTCGTCGCGCGGCCCCGATCCGCCGCCGAAGGTCCTGGTGTGCCTCCCTATAGCTACAGTATATGCTGTTCCCCAAGACATTCATCTCATCAACTACTTTGAACGGCACCATCTGATCCTGAACCCGAACCAGGATAGGATGTTTTGGCTTCTCCGAGAAACCGATAAACGCGACCTCGAGCGACTCGATCTTCCATTCGAATCCCCATCCCCGCAGAGTCTCTGTCATGTCTCCTACCTGTCGCCTAAACTCCTCCTCCGAAGATCCCAAGATAAAGATGTTGTCGGCATATAGCAAGTGGTGTACAGGAACCGAGGCCGAAACTTCTCCCACCGAGTTTGGATCCAGACAATGAAACCCAATCCCCTGCTCATCCCAAAGCTTAAATAAAGGAGCCCACATCGCAACGACTATCAGGTTCCACAAGGAGGGGCTGTCGTTCCCACCTGTCCTGATGTGGGTATCAATTCCCACATCTGGCAGCTGCAAGCCCTGGAAGAGAAGCGAAGTGACCTCGCACGGCATAGGCACGAGCACACCGTACTGGAGCCAGGGAGGGATAGAGAGGACGTCGAACGCACGTTTGACCGTCGAGATTTTCGTGTTCTGGAAAGCTTGCTTCACATCCGCTGACCCCAGAACCAGACGTCGATCCTTCCCCCACTGTGAGGCGTGTTGTGCTGCTGCCTTAAGTCCTGCAAATATCTCGGTGCATGATCTTTTGGGAACGAAACCGAATAACGATGCATGAGTGCCAGCCTGGAGACAATATGGTTCAAGCATGATCGAGAGACAAGTACTGTACCACTTCTTAAAGATACTCTCCACAGAAATACGCCTCGTATCAGAAACATCGCATATCGGATAAGATTTGGGAAGTAGTGTCGTCAATGTTTGATGCCAAGAAGATGGAGGTACAACAATGCCACGTAAGATATCACAAAATAATCGCTTGATAGTGCGAACGGCTCTCCACGGAAGCGCTTTGATTACTTCTGCCCCCACCCCGTCTGGTCCCGTGGCTTTTCCAGGGTTGAGTCGAGCTCGGGCCCGAAGGACCACCGCCATCGTGAGCGTCGCCTCCTGGGGTCTGGGGGACCCCTGGAGCTCCTCCCTGAGGCCCTGGACAATCTTGATCGACCGCCGACGCTCCTCCTCATCCTCGCAGACCTCCTTCAACTTCATCATCTCCTCCATCCACCTCTCCCTGTCCACGCTCTCCTCCCCCTCAATCTTCACCGCCTTCAAAGCTGCTTTACGTGGACGCTCCGCTTCCCATTCCAGCTTTGCTCGTTTGAATTTTCTCGCTTCCCGATCTCTTTTTCTGCGTAGAAGTCGATAGGCTAACGTCCCCCTCTCCGCCCTCCTCCGGTAGACCTGCACATCCAAGGACCGCAGCAACTCCGATCGTTCAGGGGGTCGAGCTGGGCGCTTCGGGGTACATTCGGTGGCCGACGCACACGAATAGATAACACTCTCTGCCTGACACATAAGTTGGCACGAAAATAGATTGGCATCCAACAACTGGCGACACGATCGACGAGCAGACAAGTTGAGTGGGTCCCAGCCTTTCAAGGTTCGAGAACGTCGTGAGAGATTCCGTCTCGCCGACTCCCTGGAAGCCACTCTCAGAGAAGCTCGAACAAGGGCATGATCTGATAATCTCATCACGGCTCCCTGCTGCTGTCAACCTTTGTTACCGCCGGGGGACTCGTAGAGCTTCCTGACAACATATAATGTTGAAAAAAATGCAGAGAACGAATAGTTTTTCGACCCAAGCGATTTCAGACCTCTCGATGCAACAGCTGAACGCCCCCGATGCTTCTGGATTGTCTTCTGCACGAGCTCTGTAGCTCTCCTACGGCCCGAGTTACGTGCGTAAATCGACAGCACCTCTCAAGATGACTCGAACAATACGAACAGTTTGGCAAGCCTAGCTCGAGTATGAGACCGAGTTCAGACCTCTAAATGCGACAGGCCAACGCGTCTGATGTCTTCGAATCGATTCATGTGATTACCCGCCCTGCAGCCCCCCTACAGCCCGAGTTAAGTGCAGGAAGCCGACAGCATCTTTCAGGATAATCGAAGAATACGAACAGTTTCGCGGACCTCGTTCGGGCAGCAGACCGAGTTCCGAGCTCTGGATTTCACAGGTGGACGCGCCTGATGTCTCCAAATCGATTGCTGTCACCACCAGCACTGTAGACACCCTAAAGCCCGAGTTGTGGAGAAAACCGACAGCACCTCTCAAGATGACTCGAACAATACGAATAGTTTCGCAATTCTCGATCGGGCAGCAGACCGAGTTCAGAGCTCTGGAGTCAACAGACAAACGCGACTGATCATTCTGAATCAGTTTCTGCAAGTATCAGCCCTGTAGCTGTCCTATAGCTCGAGTTAAGTACAGAAAACCGAGAGCGCATGTCAAGATGACTCGAATAATACATAATACGAATAAGTCTGCGGACCTAGCTCGGCTAGCAGACCGAGTTCAGACCTCTGGTTGGAACAGCCAAACGCGCCTGATCATTCTGAATCGATTAGCTGTGCTTACCAGCGTAGCTGCCCTACAGCTCGAGTTAATTAAGTACAACATACCGACAACACGAATCAAGATGACTCGAAACGGCCGATCCCGCCGGAGTGCTTTCTGGCAGTAAAAGGTACCCGATCGAGCTGAGATCAAGATGGCGAGCGGGAATAAGATCGAATATCACGGGGAAAAATACTAGAGCTCCAACGAATGGTTGAATTTCGAGAACAAAACTTTCAACCGACCAAAAGTCACCAAAAGGTCAGTCGAGATTTTTCTTGCCAACTGGACGCCGGCAGTAAACGGTCAACCTTTGTTACCGCCGGGGACTCGTAGAGCTTCCTGACCACATATAATGTCGAAAAAAATTACACCGAAAAAATATTTTTTCAGCCCAAGCAATTTCAAACCTCTGGGATGCAACAGCCCAACGCCGCCGATGCTTCTGGATTCTCTTCTGTACGAGCTCTGTGGCTCTCCTACAGCCCGAGTTACGTGCGTAAATCGACAGCACCTCTCAAGATGACTCGAACAATACGAATAGTTTGGCAAACCTAGCTCGAGTATCAGACCGAGTTCAGACCTCTGCATACGACAGGCGGACGCGTCTGATGTCTCTGAATCGATTCCTGTGATTACCAGCCCTGCAGCCCCCCCTACAGCCCGAGTTAAGTGCAGGAAACCGACAGCACCTCTCAGGATGACTCGAACAGTACGAATAGATTTGCAGACCTAGTTCGGGCAGCAGACAGAGTTAGGAGCTCTGGAAACGAAAAAGGCGGACGCGACTGATGTCTCCGAATCGATTACAGTGATTACCAGCCATGTAGCCCCCCTACAGCCACTGATGATTCTGAATCAGATTCTGTACGTATCAGCTCTGTAGCTCGAGTTGAGTACAGAAAACCGAGAGCGTCTGTCAAGATGACTCGAATAATACGAATAGGTTTGCGGACCCAGCTTGGCTAGCAGACCGAGTTCAGACCTCTGGGTTCAACAGGCGAACGCGACTGATCATTCTGAATCGATAAGCTGTGCTCACCAGCTCTGTAGCTGTCCTGAAGCTCGAGTTATCTTGAGAAGACCGCCACCGCGTATCAAGATGACTCGAAATGGCTGATCCCGCCCGTGTGCTTTTTGGCAGCAAAATGTACCCGATCGAGCTGATATCAAGATGGCGAGCGGGAATAAGATCGAATATCACGGGAAAAATACTAGAGCTCCAACGAATGATTGAATTTCGAGAACAAAATTTTCAAACGACCAAAAGTCATCAAAAGTTCCGTCGAGATTTTTCTTGCCAACTAGCTCTCCAGCGTCCCGGGATTACTCTTAAGCTTCCAGCAACAACTTGCTAAGGGATGCTCTACGAGTTACTTGCTCTCCAGCGCTCCGGAATGGGCGCCGGCGGTAAACCGTCAACCTTTCTTACCGCCGGGGGACTCGTAGAGCTTCCTGACCGAATATAATGTGAAAAAAATCCAGAGAACGAATAGTTTTTCAGCCGATTTCAGACCCCTCAAGATGACTCTAGCCAAAAATCGAACACTTTGGCAAGCCAGCTCGAGTATCAAACCGAGTTCAGACCTCTGAATGCGACAGCCGGACGCGTCTGATGTTTGCGAATCGACTCTTGTGATTACCAGCCCTGCAGCCCCCCTGCAGCCCGAGTTAAGTGCAGAAAACCGACAACACCTCTCAGGATGACTCGAACAATACGAATAGTTTCGCGGACGTTATTCGAGCAGCAGACCGAGTTCCGAGCTCTGGGTTCGACAGACGGGCGCGACTGATGTCTCCAAATCGATTTCTATGACCAGCAGCACTGTAGCGAGTTGAGTGCAAAAAACCGAGAGCACTTCTGAAGATTACTCGAACAATACGAATAGTTTCGCGAACCCAGCTCGGGCAGCAGGCCGAGTTCAGAGCTCTCGATTCAACAGACGAACGCGCATGATCATTTCCAATCGATTTCTGTGACTATGAGCTCTGTAGCTCCCCTACAGTACAGAAAACCGAGAGCGTCTGCTGAAATGACTCGAATAATACGAATAGGATTGCGGACCTAGCTCGGCTAGCAGACCGAGTTCAGACCTCTGGATTGAACAGGCAAACGCGCCTGATCATTCTGAATCGATTAGCTGTGTTTACCAGCTCTGTAGCTGTCCTAAATCTCGAGTTATCTTCATAAAACCGACACCGCGTATCATGATGACTCGAAAAGGGCGATCCCGCCTGCCTGCTTTTTGGCAGTAAAAGGTACCCCATCGAGCTGAGATCAAGATGGCGAGCGGGAATAAAATCGAATATCACGGGAAGAAAATACTAGAGCTCAAACGAATTGTTAGATTTTAACAAAATTGTTAACCGACCAAAAGTCACCAAAAGGTCCGCCGAGATTTTTCGAGCCAACTAGCTCTCCGGCGCCCCGGAATTACTCTTAAGCTTCCAGCAATAACTTGCTAAGGGAAGCTCTACGAGTTATTACTCGTAAGCTTCCAGCAATAACTTGCTAAGGGAAGCTCTACGAGTTACTAGCTTCAGTCCGCGCCGGACTTCCTCTAGCTCATCGACTTGGCAGCGTCCAAAATCCGAAGTGCGAAGAGACCGTCGGGACGGGGAAATCTTCAAGGAGAGCGCTGGGGGGCCCCCCTGCAGCGCTGTTGAAGCGCTGCCAGGAACGCTTTCACACGTGCCTGCACGCGTGCAGGCACACGTGGACAGCGCCCCCGAACCAGCTGCCGGGTCGCCGGAGTTTCTGCGAGGCCTGTGGACCGCCGTGGAGGAGCTCCTGGCGGGCACCACCACCGTCCGGCTTCTAATCCTAAAACCTTTAGCTCTCAGCGAGCTCTCGGGGAATAACGAAGAGCTCTCTTAAGCTTCCAGCATTAACTTGCTAAGGGAAGCTCTACGAGTTACTAGCTCCACCCCGAAGAGCTCTACCAGGTACTCTTAAGCATCCAGCAACTAGCTGGGGGAAGCTCTACGAGTTATTTCTCTAGCTCGTCGATGCCGAAGAGCTCTAGGAGGTGCTGCCACAAAGCAGGCAAGCAGTCGGCTCTTTCGGGTCAGTCACTTGGTGGCGTTCAGCTTGGTTGCGGCCAAAACCCGGAGAGCGAAGACATCCTCAGAGACGGAAAATATTTTCTCGAGACTTCTGGCGGCCCCCTTGAAGCGCTTCGACAGCGCTGCTGGGCACGTCCCCATGCGTGCCTGCACGCGTGCAGGCACGCCTCAAGCGCTTCGAAAGCGCTGCCAGGCACGCCCCCACGCGCGCATGCATCCGTGCAGGCACGCGTGGACGCGTGCCAGAAACGCTCCCGGACCCGCTGCGACCTCAAACGAACTGCTGCGAGGATTCTGGACCGGCGGAGATGGGCTGCTGGCGGGCACCACCACCGACTGGCTTCTAATCTGAAACCCTATAGCTCTCAGAGCTCTCCAGAAACCTCGTGAGCTCTCTGCCCCCTCCCCCCTCCCTCTCTGCCCCTCTGCCTTTTCCTCCTCCCTCCCCCATACCTCGTAGAGCTCTTCCGCATCGATGAGCTGGAGGAATTCTGGCGCGGGGTGAAGCTAGTTGGCCGACCCGACCAGAAGAGACAAGGAGCTCCTGGTGGTGACCAGGTTGACGGTTCACCGCCGGCGCCAGTCGGAGGCGAGCCGATCAGGGCGGCCCCGCGGCGGGTGGCGACGCGCCATTCCCGAAGCGAACGACACTGAGGGGCGGGAGGCTGACCGAGGCTACGCGTCCGCGAGACAGCTGGCAGTGCATTCGAAGCGCCTCAGCGGGGCCCCCGGGAGCCCACTAGAAAAGATTTCCCGTCCCGAAGGGTTTTGGACGCTACCACTAGATGAATTTCAGCGCGGGATGGAGCTAGTTGGAACACTCGAGCAGAAGAGAGAACCTGGCGCCGGCGGTGAACCGTCGACCTAGTCACCTCCGGGAACCTCGTAGAGCTCCTCACACTGGAAAGAGTGCTGAGAATCGAAGTAGAAGAAAAAACTATAGATTTTTTCAAAAATCTCTATTTTTGATTTTTTCGATCTTCATTTCGCTCAGTTCCCGGAAATCAACTCATAAGAAAATACATCGGGAGAGCTGAGATGTCAGAGGGGAGTTTACATGCCACTGCGACACGCAACAATCTGCTGTCTCAAAATAACTCGTAGAGCTTCCCTTAGCAAGTTGTTGCTGGAAGCTTAAGAGTAATTCCGGGGCGCTGGAGAGCTAGTTGGCAAGAAAAATCTCGACGGAGGACCTTTTGGTGACTTTTGGTCGGTTGAACATTTTGTTCTCAAAATTCGAACATTCGTTAGAGCTCTAGTATTTTTTCCCGTGATATTCGATCTCATTCCCGCTCGCCGTCTTGATCTCAGCTCGATCGGTACCTTTTACTGCCAAAAAGCAAGCAGGCGGGATCGGCCGTTTCGGGTCATCTTGACAGGCGGTGGCGGTTTTCTGAACATAACTCGAGCTATAGAAGAGCTACAGAGCTGGTAAGCACAGCTAATCGGTTCAGAATGATCAGGCGCGTTCGCCTGTTGCATCCAGAGGTCTGAACTCGGTCTGCTAGCCGAGCTAGGTCCGAAAAACTATTCGTATTATTTGAATTATCTTGACAGGCGCTCTCGGTTTTTTGTACTTAACTTGAGCTATATGCTACAGAGCCGATACTTACATAAACCGATTCAGCATATCAGTCGCGTTGTCCGTTGAGTCCAGAGCTCTGAACTCGGTCTGCTGCTCGATCTACAATCACAAAACTATGTGTTGTTCGAGTCATCTTGAGAGGTGTTGTCGGTTTCTGTACTTAACTCAGGCTGTAGGGGTGCTACAGGGCTGCTAACCTCAGGAATCGACTTGGAGACATCAGGCGCGTCCGTCTGTCGAATCCAGAGCTCTGAACTCGGTCTGCTGCCCCTAGGTTCGCGAACGTATTGTTCGAGTCATTCTGAGAGGTGCTGTCGGTTCTCTGCACTTAACTCGGGCTGCTCGGGGGCTGCAGGGCTGGTAATCACAGGAATCGATTCGGAGTCACAGACGCACCCCACTATTGCATTTAGAGGTCTGAACTCGGTCTGATACTCGAGCAAGAGTTGCCGAACTATTTGTATTGTTCGAGTCATCTACAGAGGTGCTGTCGATTTACGCACGTAACTCGGGCTGTCAGCGAGCTACATAGCTCCTATAGAGAGAATCGAACATCAGGGGCGTTTGGCTGTTGCATCGAAAGGTCTGAAATCGCTTGGGCTGAAAAACTGTTCGTTCTCTGCAATTTTTTCGACATCACATATTGTCAGGAAGCTCTACGAGTCCCCCGGGCAAGAAAGGTTGACGATTTACCGCCGGCGCCCAGTAAGTTGAATATCTTTTAAACTTGGTAGTCTGCGAATCGACTCCTGTCATTACCAGCCCTACAGCCCCCCAACAGCCCGAGTTAAGTGCAGAAAAACGACAGCACCTCTCAGGATAACTCGAACAATACAATAGTTTCGCAGACCTAGTTCGGGCAGCACACCGAGTTCCGAGCTCTGGATTCGACAGGCGGACGCGCCTGATGTCCATCGATTCCTGTGACTACCACCACTGTAGGCCCCCTCTGCGCGAGTTGAGTGAAGAAACCGAGAGCACTTCTCAAGATGACTTGACGCATACAAATAGTTTCGCAATTCTAGATTGGGCAACAGACCGAGTTCAGAGCTCTGAATTCGACAGACAAACGCAACTGATGATTCTGAATTGTTTTCTGTAAATATCACCTCTGTAGCTGTCCTACAGCTCGAGTTAAGCACAGAAAACCGAGAGTTTTTGTCAAGATGTCGAATAATACGAATAGGTTTGCGCACCTAGCTCGGCTAACAGACCGAGTTCAGACCTCTGGATTCAACAGGCGAACGCGCCTCATCATTCTACATCGATTAGCTGTGCTTATCAGCTCTGTAGCTGTTCTAAAGCTCGAGTTCTATCCAGAAAACCATCAGCGCGTATCAGGATGGCTCCAAACGGCCGATCCCGCCAGTGCTTTTCGATACTGATATTCATCCCATCGAGCTGAGATCAAGATGGCGAGCGGGAATAAGATCGAATATCTCAAAAAAAATACTACAGCTCTAACAAATGTTCAAATTTCGAGCACAAAATTTTCAACCGACCAAAAGTCAGTAAAAGTTCCGTCGAGATTTTTCTTGCCAACTAGCTCTCCAGCGCGCCGGAATTACTCTTAAGCTCCCAGCAACTAGCTTAGGGGAGCTCTACGAGTTAAGTTACCACTTTGTCCTTCTGGCCGGGTCGCCCAACTTGGTTGCGCCCACTGGAACCGGCGGTAAACCGTCAACCAGCTTACCGCCGGACTCCTCGTAGAGCTCTTTTCTCGTACGGCGCTACTCGGTAGAAATGCATAAAGACTCTAGGGAAGATCCCCCAAACTCGAAAAAACACGTTTTATGTTTTTATCAAAAGACGGCCCCGCCATGTTTTAATAGCAATACTGCCCCTAGGCGCATGAGAATTCATTGGCGAACACAAACTGGGAACCGGCGGTAAACCGTCAACCAGGTTACTGCTGGGGCCCTCGTAGAGCTCTTTACTCACACGCCGCTCATCGGTAAGCATGAAGAAAGCGTCTAGAGCAAGATCTGAGAAACTCGAAAAATCATGTTTTTCTGTTTCTATCCAACGTTGATTCCCCGAAGTGTTTTGATAGTAATACTACAGCTACGAACCTGGAAGTTTTACTGGCAGGCGCGCCTTAACCCACTACAGGTGCGAAAAATCTGCTTCCTCAAGATGAATGGTCAAATATCTTTCAAATATTCGGACAACCACCCAAAAGTTACCACATTGTCCGCCTCGGCCGGGTGGGCCAACTAGCTCCACCCCGCGCCGGAATTCCTCTAGCTGATCGATGCCGAAGAGCTCTACGAGGTAATAACCCACTACAGGTGCGAAAAATACCAGTTCTCAACTTGGTAGCGTCCAAAACCCGGAGAGCAACTGGGCGCCGGCGGTAAACCGTCAACCTTTCTTACCGCCGGGGGACTCGTAGAGCTTCCTGACAACATGTAATGTCGAAAGAAATGACACAGAAAAATAGTTTTTCAGCCCAGGCAATTTCAGACCTCTCGGATGCAACAGCCGAACCCCCGATGCTTCTAGATTGTCTTCTGTACGAGCTCTGTAGCTCTCCTACAGCCCGAGTTACGTGCGTAAATCGACAGCACCTCTCAAGATGACTCGAACAATTCGAATAGTTTGGCAAATCTAGTTCGAGTATGAGACCGAGTTCAGACCTCTGCATGCCACAGGCGGACGCGTCTGATGTCTCTGAATCGATCCCTGTGATAACCAGCCCTGCAGCCCCCCCCTGCAGCCGAGTTAAGTGCAGGAAACCAACAGAACCTCTCAGGATGACTCGAACAATACGAATAGTTTCGCGGACCTAGTTCGGGCAACAGACCGAGTTCAGAGCTCTGGATTCCGCAGGCAAACGCGCCTGATGTCTCCGAATCGATTCCAGTGATTACCAGCCATGCAGCCCCATACAGCCAGAGTTCAGTGCAGAGACCGACAGCATCTCGCAAGCGACTCGGACAATACGAATAGTTTCGCGATTCTAGGTCGGGCAGCAGACCGAGTTCAGAGCTCTGGATTCGACAGACAACGGCCAGTGATGATTCCGAATCAGATTCTGTACGTATCAGCTCTTTAGCTGTCCTGTAGCTCGAGTTATGTACAGAGAACCGAGAGCGCCTGTCAAGATGACTCGAATAATACGAATAAGTTTGCGCACCTAGCTCGGCTAATAAACCGATTTCAGACCTCTGGCTTCAACAGGCGAACGCGTCTGATCATTGTGAATCGATTAGCTGTGCTTACCAGCTCTTTAGCTCTTCTGAAGCTCGAGTTATCTTGAGAAACCGACACCGCGTGACAAGATGACTCGAAACGGCCGATCCCGCCTGCCTGCTTTTTGGCAGTAAAAGGTACCCGATCGATCTGAGATCAAGATGGCGAGCGGGAATAAGATCGAATATCACGCGAAAAAACACTAGAGGTCTAACGAATGCTCAAATTTTGAGAAGAAAATTTTGAACCGACCAAAAGTCACCAAAAGGTCCGTCGAGATTTTTCTTGCCAACTAGCTCTCCAGCGCCCCGGAACTGGGCGCCGGCGGTAAACCGTCAACCTTTCTTACCGCCGGGGGACTCGTAGAGCTTCCTGAGAACATATAATGTCGAAAGAAATCACACGGAAAAATAATTTTTCAGCCCAGGTGACTCAAAGAATACAAATGGTTTGGCAAACCTAGTTCGAGTATCAGACCGAGTTCAGACCTCTGCATGCGACAGGCGGACGCGTTTGATGTCTCTGAATCGATCACTGTAATTACCAGCCCTGCAGCCCCCCCTGCAGCCGAGTTAAGTGCAGGGAACCGACAGCACCAGGATAACTTGGACAATACGAATAGTTTCGCGGATCTAGTTCGGGCAACAGACCGAGTTCGGAGCTCTGGATTCCGCAGGCGAACGCGCCTGATGTCTCCGGATCGATTCCAGTGATTACCAGCCATGCAGCCCCCCTACAGCCCGAGTTAAGTGCAGAGAACCGACAGCATCTCGTAAGCGACTCGAACAATACGAATAGTTTCGCGATTCTAGATCGGGCAGCAGGCTGAGTTCAGAGCTCTGGATTCAACAGAGAACGGCCACTGATGATTCTGAATCAGATTCTGTAAGTATTAGCTCTCTAGCTGTCCTGTAGCTCGAGTTAAGTACAGAAAACCGAGAGCGTCTGTTAAGATGACTCGAATAATACGAATAGGTTTGCGCACCTAGCTCGGCTAACAGACCGAGTTCAGACCTCTGGATTCAACAGGCGAACGCGCCTCATCATTCTACATCGATTAGCTGTGCTTACCAGCTCTTTAGCTTTCCTCAAGCTCGAGTTATCTTGAGAAAACGGACACCGCGTGACAAGATGACTCGAAACGGCCGATCCCGCCTGCCTGCTTTTTGGCAGTAAAAGGTACCCGATCGAGCTGAGATCAAGATGGCGAGCGGGAATAAGATCGAATATCACGGGAAAAAATACTAGAGCTCAAACGAATTGTTGAATTCCGAGAACAAAAATTTCAACCGACCAAAAGTCAGCAAAAGGTCCGTCGAGATTTTTCTTGCCAACTAGCTCTCCAGCGCTCCGGAACTGGGAACCGGCGGTAAACCGTCAACCAGGTTACCGCCGGGACCCTCGTAGAGCTCTTTTCTCGCACGGCGCTTCTCGGTACACATGCAGGAAGAGTTTGGAGAAAGACCCAAAAAACTCGAAAAATCACGATTTAACGTTGTCATGCAACGACGGTTCCGCCAAGTGTTTTGATAGTAATACTGCACCTAGAGACCTAAGAATTCACTGGCGAACGCGAAATAATTCACTACAGGTGCGAAAAATCCCAATTCTTAGAACGAAAGTTCAAATCTGTCACAAAGTTCGTCCAACCGACCCAAAGTTCGCACATTGTCCATCGGGGCCGGGTCGGCCAACTGGGAACCGGCGGTAAACCGTCAACCAGGTTACCGTCGGGGCCTTCGTAGAGCTCTTTTCTCACACGGCGCTCATCGGTAAGCATGGAGGAAGCGTCTACAGCAAGACCTGAGAAACTCGAAAAATCACGTTTTTCTGTTTTTATCCAACGTTAATTTCCCAAGTGGTTTGATTGTAATACTACAGCTACGGACCTGAAAATTTTACTGGCAGGTGCGCCTTAACCCACTACAGGTGCGAAAAATCTGCTTTCTCAAAATGAATTGTCAAATATCTCTCAAACTGGGCGCCGGCGGTAAACCGTCAACCTTTCTTACCGCCGGGGGACTCGTAGAGCTTCCTGACAACATATAATGTCGAAAGCAATTACAGAGAAAAAATAGCTTTTGAGCCCAAGCAATTTCAGACCTCTCCTGCAAGCGACAGGCGGACGCATCTGCTGTCTCTGAATCGATTCCTGTGATTACCAGCCTGCAGCCCCCCCCCCCCCCTACAGCCCGAGTTAAGTGCAGAAATCCGACAGCATCTTTCAGGATGACTCGAACAATACGAACAGGTTCGCGAACCTAGTCAAGGCAGCAGACAGAGTTCGGAGCTCTGGCTTCGAAGGGCAGACGCGTCTGATCTCTCCGAATCGATTCCAGCAATTACCAGCCATGCAGCCCCCTACAGCCCGAGTTAAGTGCAGAGAACCGACAGCATCTCTCAAAAAGATTCGAACAATACGAATAGTTTCGCGATTCTAGATCGGGCAGCAGACCGAGTTGAGAGCTCTCGATTCAACAGACAACGGTCACCAATGATTCAGAATCGAATTCTGTACGAATCAGCTCTGAAGCTGTCTCTAGCTCGAGTTAAGTAAAGAAAACCGAGAGCGTCTGTCAAGATGACTCGAATAATACGAATAGATTTGCGAACCTAGCTCCGCTAGCAGACCGAGTTCAGACCTCTGGGTTCAACAGGCGAACGCGCCTTATCATTCTGAATCCATGAGCTGTGCTTACCAGCTCTGTAGCTGCCCTGAAGCTCGAGTTATCTTGAGAAAACCGTCACCGTCTGTCAAGATAACTCGAAACGGCCGATCCCGCCTGCCTGCTTTTTGACAGTTAAAGGTATCCGATCGAGCTGAGATCAAGATGGCGAGCGGGAATAAGATCGAATATCATGGGAAAAAATACTAGAGCTCAAACGAATTGTTGAATTTCGAGAACAAAATTTTCAACCGACCAAAAGTCACCAAAAGGTCCGTCGAGATTTTTCTAGCCAACTAGCTCTCCAGCGCCCCGGAACTGGCGCCGGCGGTGAACCGTCAACCTGGTCTGCGGTCTGCGGGGCCCGATTCGAGCCCCCTTAGGGGGCAGGGCCAGCGGTAGGATTACCTACAGGCAACCTAAGCACTAACAGCGGAGCTGTGCGATATACAAGTCAGCGTAGCTGTGCATATATGATACAACAGCGTAGCTGCACAGGAATATACACACATCAAGAAACAGTGGGGCTAAGCATGTATCTTACAACAGCGGAGCTATGCAGATATTATACACAAACAGTCACCTGCCAAGTTGTACGTGTATACACATCTCGGCAATGCCATTGAGAAGAGAATGTGCAGCTGCCAACTCAGCCTGTGTGATCGTGCAATGGCTAGGGATCATGAAACCTCTGCGGCCAACTCCAGGGTGCCATCCACCCTGCACAAGTCCAGGGGGAAGCTGGTGAGGAGGAAGAGAGGGAACAAGATAAACATCAATAACCCAGCCACACGAGGTGCCACGCTCACACCGCCCACCGTCAAAAGCTCCTCTAAGTGCACGAACAATATAATGACCCGATCTAATATGATAAAGAGTGTTATGATTCCAACGAACATCAGAAGTTACTTTACCCTCACGTGCAAGATGTGTCTCATAGTCCGCCTCATCGTTGCCCTCCCTATACACCCATTTCCACATATCCCTTCCCACTTCAGCCGTGACAAGATGATGGTCCTCACTCATTCTGTGGAGGCGGTTCTGCATACCCTTGATCGTGCGGCGGTATACTTCATTATGACAGCGATATCTTCCATTAAGCCAGCGCACAACACACTGGCTATCCCCACGGAGCTCCAAGCCATATCCACCCCCTTCCCCACGCCAAGTGGTTTCATCATCATTTATCGCGGCCAGTCGTTTCGCCACCCGTTCATTTTCCCGTCGTTGCTGCTCCTCAGACTTCTCCTCCCCCTCCTCCTCCTGCTTGAACTCACCCGTGAAGGGATCCCGAAGAAGGCAGAACTCGAGAAGATCATCCAAGTCCAGGGCGGCCAGGGTACCCACCAGGAAAGAACGCCAGCCAGTTTCATTCCAGACCATCGTGCGATCCCAATGAACCCCGCGCGTGTGCTCGAAGACCTCGAACCAAGGCCTGAGTCCCGTCAAGACTCGATGACGACAGGCTCTAGTAAACCTTCGGCCCCCAGGGAGAGCTCTAACATGCACGTCACGCTGCTCAGTCCACTCCCCCGACGCGTGCATCATCGTCAAGGCGCTCTGCATACTGGCAGTGGGCAATCCTCCTTCCTCCTCCCGTGCATAGGTATGGCGTACCCGCTTACGAACAGGCTCATGTACATGTTGTGAATCGTGATGCTCATATGCCGTGTTCTCCGATATACGTCTGCGAACTGATCTACTTTCCAAGGAAGATGCGCTCTGTGCCTTTCTCCTACACGAACTGTTGAGCTGTCTGGCATTCGGGGTAGGCGAGGGAACCGATAACTCCAAGAAACGCTGCGAACCACCAAAAATATCAGGATCTCGTGGCTCATGATAAAGAATGCCCTGACTGAGTGCGTCCTCATCCACCCGACTATGTTCCTCATGGATTGTGCTCACAACATGTTTGGCGAAGAGCCACTGGCGATGAAGGGCGAGCTGGACCATCGAAGGCTTACGGGCCCACTTCAATAAGCGACGGCCACCCTTAATCCTCCTGCCCCAGTACTCTCCCCAGGACTCCGTGATCTTCTTTTTGAGACGTCTCATGGTGGACAAGAAGTTGCCTTCAGCTGCATGTATCTGTTGGAGACTACTCGAATCCAGAGTCGTACCCTCCAAGCCGTACAGAAAGCAACTTCTGACCCTGCTATCATAACGCTGAAACTTACAACGAAGCGGAACCACGGGCGACGAGTAAAAAGAAATCTCACTCATGAAGACCCTCCGTGCCTTCTCCAGTCGGTGCTTAATGTCGTCATGATCCTGAAATCGTACATCCAATAGCGTGCCGAGAACCTCCATCCTCTCCACCTGCCTCACTATCATCTCCTCCGAAGGGCCTGCGGCGCTCTGGGAAGCCCCACGAGAACGCTTCCTACCCATCTCAGCAGGCAGGAGCCCCGGTACAGGCAGGCGGATATCCTGCAATGGACCTTGAACGCCACAAGCCAAGAACTCCATCGAAGATGCTTTCCAGTTGAAACCGAAGCGGTGGAGGACCCCAGTCAAGTCCTCGAGCATATGAGTCAGTTCTCGCCTGGAAGCTGCTGCCAGCAAAATATTGTCTGCCCACAGCCAGTGGTTGACCAAGAGATTGGATGCCTCATCAGTGAGCCTGACGCCGTATCCAGACTGCCTCCAACCTGCCGTCACTGGTGCAAGCATACGAAGTGTCTGGGCAACAAACAGCAAAGGCGCCTCCAAGGAGCCTGTACGTATGCAAGTATCCCACGAGATGGTCGTAGAACACTGTTGGAAGCTGATCTCTGCCGTATTACAAGCATAACTCTCAAAGACAGCATACACAAGGGCAGGATGGACATGATGGAATAAAAGCGCCTCTGCTGCACATCTCACCGTGAAATTATCAAACGCCTTTTCAATGTCAGCACTTGCAAGATAAAGACTCTCCTCCTTCCCCCACACAACGCCGTGTTGAGCAAGACGTTTGAGGGGGGCCGTGACCTCATAACATTTGTGCCCCGCAATAAAGCCATATAAGTTGCAACCTGGCGGTGCAGCCTGCCGAACGCGGTGCTCTAGAAGTACACATAGACAACTGCTATACCACTTACCAAAATGAGAAAGAAGTGAGAGGGCCCGCGTTTCTTCAAAATCACGAGCCTCGGGATTCTTAGGCATCAAGCATACCAAGATCTCTCTCCAGGACTTCGGTGAAACATGTTTCTGATCGTACAGCAAACGGAATAAGGTAAGTATGTGTCGGAGGGCTTCCCATGGTCACCGCCGGGAACCTCGTAGAGCTCCTTCCACGAGTGAGAGTGCTTAGAATCGACAGAGAGAGCTTCTGGAAGAATTTCGCAAAAAAAATCAAAATTGAATGTTTTTCATATCGATATGAAATTGGTTCCGCCAAGTGTTTTGATAGTAAATGTGCGCCTACAGAGCTCATACTGGGCGCCAGCGTCAACCTTTCTTACCGCCGGGGGACTCGTAGAGCTTCCTGACAGTATATAGTGTGACAAAAACTCCAAAGGACGACCAGTTTCTCAGCCCAAGCGATTTCACACCTCTGAAGATGACTGTAACAAAAAAACAAACAGTTTCGCAGTCCAGTTCGAGTATCAAACCGAGTTCAGACCTCTGAATGCGACAGGCGGGCGCGGCTGATGTCTGCGAATCCACTCATGTGATTCCCAGCCCTGCAGCCCCCCTACAGCCCGAGTTAAGTGCAGAAAATCGACAGTATCGACTCGAATAATAGAATAGTTTCGCGGACCCAGTTTGAGCAGCAGACCGAGTTGCAAGCTCTGGAATCGACAGACAGACGCGCCTGATGTGTGCAAATCGATATCTGTGACCCGCAGCAGTAGCCCTGCCCAGCACGAGTTGAGTGCAGAAAATCGAGAGCACTCCTCAAGATGATTCGGACAATACGAATAGTTTCGCGAACCTAGCTCAGGCAGCAGGCCGAGTTCAGAGCTCTCGGTTCAATAGACGAACGCGACTGATGATTTCCCATCGATGTCTGTGACAATGAGCCCTGTAGCTGCCCTACAGCTCGAGTTAAATACAGGAACCCGAGAGCGTCTGTCAGATAACTCCAATAATACGAATAGGTTTGCGGACCTAGCTCGGCTAGCAGACCGAGTTCAGACCTCTGGATTCAACAGCCGAACGCGCCTGATGATTCTGAATGCGATAGGCGTGCTTACCAGCTCTGTAGCTGCCCTACAGCTCGAGTTAAGTACAAAATACCGACAACGCGTATCAAGATGACTCGAAACGGCCGATCCCGCCGGGACGCTTTTTGCAGTAAAATTACCCGATCGAGCTGAGATCAAGATGGCGAGCGGGAATAAGATCGAATATCACGGAAAAAATACTAGAGCTCAAACGAATTGTTGAATTTCGAGAACAAAATTTTCAACCGACCAAAAGTCACCAAAAGGTCCGTCGAGATTTTT
This sequence comes from Prorocentrum cordatum, assembly GCA_963575745.1. Classification (NCBI taxonomy): domain Eukaryota; class Dinophyceae; order Prorocentrales; family Prorocentraceae; genus Prorocentrum; species Prorocentrum cordatum. The sequence continues at coordinate 389,259 of CAUYUJ010014213.1, forward strand.
CTTGCCAACTAGCTCTCCAGAGCTCCGGAATTACTCTTAAGCTTCCAGCAATAACTTGCTAAGGGAAGCTCTACGAGTTATTAAGACGCAGGTGCGAAAAATCTGCTTTCTCAAAATGAATTGTCAAATATCTTTCAAATCTTAGCCAAACCGACCGAAAGTTGTCACATTGTCTCTTCTGGTCGGGTCGGCCAACTAGCTCCACCCCGCGCCGGAATTCCTCTAGCTCATCGACTGGGCGCCGGCGGTAAACCGTCAACCTTTGTTACCGCCGGGGGACTCGTAGAGCTTCCTGACAACATATAATGTCGAAAAAAATTGCAGAGAACGAATCGTTTTTCAGCCCAACTCGAGTATCAGACCGAGTTCAGACCTCTGAATGCGACAGACGGACGCGTCTGATGTCTCCGAATCGATTCCTGTGATTACCCGCCCTGCAGCCTCCCTACAGCCCGAGCTAAGTGCAGAACGCCGACAGTAGCTCTCAAGATGACTGGAAGAATACGAACAGTTTCGTGATTCTGGATCGCGCAGCAGACCGAGTTCAGAGCTCTGGATTCGACAGACAAACGCGACTGATGATTCTGAATCGGTTTCTGTAACTATCAGCCCTGTAGCTGTCCTATAGCTCGAGTTAAGTACAGGAAACCGAGAGCGCCTATCAAGATGATTCGAATAATACGAATAGGTTTGCGGACCTGGCTCGGCTAGCAGACCGAGTTCAGACCTCTGGTTGGAACAGCCGAACGCGCCTGATGATTCTGAGTCGATGAGGCGTGCTTACCAGCTCTGTAGCTGTCCTATATCTCGAGTTAAGTTCAGAATACCGACAGTGCGATTCAAGATGACTTGAATAATACGAATAGGTTTGCGGAACTAGCTCGGCTAGCAAACCGAGTTCAGAGCTCTGGATTCAACAGGCGAACGCACCTAATCATTCTACATCGATTAGCTGTGCTTACCAGCTCTGTAGCTGTCCTACAGCTCGAGTTAAGTACAAAATACCGACAACGCGTATCAAGATGACTCGAAACGGCCGATCCCGCCAGTGTGCTTTTTGGCAGTAAAAGATACCCGATCGAGCTGAGATCAAGATGACGAGCGGGAATAAGATCGAATATCACGGGAAAAAATACTAGAGCACAAACGAATTGTTGAATTTCGAGAACAAAATTTTCAACCGACCAAAAGTTGTGAAAAGTTCAGTTCCTTTTTTTCGAGCCAACTAGCTCTCCAGCGCTTCGGAATTACTGGGCGCCGGCGGTAAACCGTCAACCTTTGTTACCGCCAGGGGACTCGTAGAGCTTCCTGACAACATATAATGTCGAAAAAAATTGCAGAGAACGAATAGTTTTTCAGCCCAACTCGAGTATCAGACCGAGTTCAGACCTCTGAATGAGACAGGCGGACGCGTCTGATGTCTCCGAATCGATTCCTGTGATTACCCGCCCTGCAGCCTCCCTACAGCCCGAGTTAAGTGCAGAAAGCCGACAGCAGCGCTCAAGATGACTGGAAGAATACGAACAGTTTCGCGATTCTCGATCGGGCAGCAGACCGAGTTCAGAGCTCTGGATTCGACAGACAAACGCGACTGATGATTCTGAATCGGTTTCTGTAACCATCAGCCCTGTAGCTGTCCTATAGCTCGAGTTTAGTACAGGAAACCGAGAGCGCCTATCAAGATGATTCGAATAATACAAATAGGTTTGCGGACCTGGCTCGGCTAGCAGACCGAGTTCAGACCTCTGGTTCGAACAGCCGAACGCGCCTGATCATTCTGAGTCGATGAGGCGTGCTTACCAGCTCTGTAGCTGTCCTATATCTCGAGTTAAGTTCAGAATACCGACAGTGCGAATCAAGATGACTCGAATAATACGAATAGGTTTGCGGACCTAGCTCGGCTAACAAACCGAGTTCAGAGCTCTGGGTTCAACAGGCGAACGCGCCTAATCATTCTACATCGATTAGCTGTGCTTACCAGCTCTGTAGCTGTCCTACAGCTCGAGTTAAGTACAAAATACCGACAACGCGTATCAAGATGACTCGAAACGGCCGATCCCGCCAGTGTGCTTTTTGGCAGTAAAAGGTACCCGATCGAGCTGAGATCAAGATGGCGAGCGGGAATAAGATCGAATATCACGGGAAAAAATACTAGAGCACAAACGAATTGTTGAATTTCGAGAACAAAATTTTCAACCGACCAAAAGTTGTGAAAAGTTCAGTTCTTTTTTTTCGAGCCAACTAGCTCTCCAGCGCTTCGGAACTGAGAGCCGGCGGTAAACCGCCAACCAGGTTACCACCGGGAGCCTCGTAGAGCTTTCTTGCGCGGCGCTGCCAACTACACATTGATATTTTTTCAAGCTCGTCAAAATGACTCGAAAAATACAAATAAGTTTGCGGACCCAGCTCGAGCAGCAGACCGAGTTCAGAGCTGTAGATCGAACAGATGAACGCGCCCAATTGGTTTCTGTAAGCATCAGCTCTGCAGCTGTCCTATATCACGAGATAAGTGCAGAAACCGTTAACGCGCGTCAAGATGACTCGGAACGGCCGTCGGTTCCAGCAAGTGTTTTGATAGTAATATTTCAGCTACGGACCTGAGAATTTAACTGGCAATCGCGGCATAACCTACTACACGTGAGAAAAATACCCGTTCTCAAAACGAATTTTCAAATTTTGCACAAACATTAGAAACTCGACCCAAAGTTACCACATTGTCTCTTAATGCGCGGTCGGCCAACTGGGCGCCGGCGGTAAACCGTCAACCTTGGTTACCGCCGGGGAACTCGTAGAGCTTCCTAGCTCGACTTAAGTTGAGAAAACCCATTGCACCTACCAACATTCCGACTCATAGTGAATATTTGTTGACCTCTGAATGCGACAGGCGGACGCGTCGGATGTCTGCGAATCGACTCCTGTCATTACCAGTCTGCAGCCCCCCTACAGCCCGAGTTAAGTGCAGAAAACCGACAGCATCTCTCAGGATGACTCGAACAATACAATAGTTTCGCGGACCTAGTTCGGGCAGCAGACCGAGTTGCGAGCTCTGGATTCGAAAGGCGGACGTGCCAGATCTCTTCAAATCGATCACTGTGACAACAAGCACTGTAGCCCCCCTCAGCGCGAGTTTAGTGAAGGAAACCGAGAGCACTTCTCAAGATGACTCAACCAATACGAATAATTTCGCGATTCTAGATCGGGCAGCAAACCGAGTCCAGAGCTCTAGATTCGACAGACAAACGCAACTGATGATTCTGAATCGGTTTCTGCAAGTATCACCTCCGTAGCTGTCCTATAGCTCGAGTTAAGTACAGAAAACCGAGAGCGTCCGTCAAGATGACTCGAATAATACGAATAGGTTTGCGAACCTGGCTCGGCTAGCAGACCGAATTCAGACCTCTGGGTTCAACAGGCGAACGCGCCTGATCATTCTGAATCCATAAGTTGTGCTGACCAGCTCTGTAGCTGCCCTGAAGCTCGAGTTATCTTGAGAAAACCGTCACCGCGTATCAAGATGACTCGAAACGGCCGATCCCGCCAGAGTGCTTTTTGGCAGTAAAAGGTACCTGATCGAGCTGAGATTAAGATGGCGAGCGGGAATAAGATCGAATATCACGGGAAGAAAGACTAGAGCTCTAACGAATGTTCAAATTTCGAGAACAAAATTTTCAACCGACCAAAAGTCACCAAAAGTTCCGTCGAGATTTTTCTTGCCAACTAGCTCTCCAGCGCGCCGGAACTGGGCGCCGGCGGTAAACCGTCAACCTTGGTTACCGCCGGGGGACTCGTAGAGCTTCCTAACTCGACTTAAGCTGAGAAAACAGACAGCACTTACCAACAATCTGACTTATAGTGAATAGTTTTTGACCTCTCAATGCGACAGACGGAGGCGTCTGATGTCTGCGAATTGACTTCTCTCATTACCAGCCCTGCAGCCCCCCTACAGCCCGACATAAGTGCAGAAAACCGACAGCACCTCTCAGGATGACTCGAACAATAGGAATAGTTTCGCGGACCTAGTCCGGGCAGCAGACAGAGTTCAGAGCTCTGTATTCGACAGGCGGACGCGCCTGATGTCTTCAAATCGATCCCAGTGATTACCAACCATGCAGCCCCCCTACAGCCCGAGTTAAGTCCAGATAACCGACAGCATCTCGCAAGCGACTCGAACGATACGAATGGTTTCGCGATTCTAGATCGGGCAGCAGACCGAGTTCAGAGCTATGGATTCGACAGACAAACGCAACTGATGATTCTGAATCGTTTTCTGTAAATATCAGCTCTGTAGCTGTCCTACAGCTCGAGTTAAGTGCAGAAAACCGAGAGTTTCTGTCAAGATGACTCGAATAATACGAACAGGTTTGCGGACCTAGCTCGGCTAGCAGACCGAGTTCAGACCTCTGGGTTCAACAGGCGAACGCGCCTGATCATTCTGCATGCATTAGCTGTGCTTACCAGCTCTGTAGCTGCCCTAGAGCTCGAGTTATGTTCAGAAAACCGTCAGCGCATATCAAGATGACTCAAACGGCCGATCCCGCCACAGCTTTTTCGATAGTAATATTACCCGATCGAGCTGAGATCAAGATGGCGAGCGGGAATAAGATCGAATATCACGGGAAAAAATACTAGAGCTCTAACGAATGTTCAAATTTCGAGAACAAAATTTTCAACCGAGCAAAAGTCATCAAAAGTTCCGTCGAGATTTTTCTTGCCAACTAGCTCTCCAGCGCCCGGAATACTCTAAAGCTTCCAGCAATAAACTTGCTGAAGGAAGCTCCACGAGTTACTGGGCGCGGCGGTAAAACCGTCAACCTTTCTTTACCGCCGGGGGACTCGTAGAGCTTCCTGACAATATATAATGTGAAAAGAATTTCAGAGAACGACTAGTTTTTCAGCCCAAGCGATTATAAACCTCTCAAGATGACTCTAACAAAACAAACGAACAGTTTTCCAATCGAGCTCGAGTATGAAACCGAGTTCACACCTCTGAATGCGACAGGCGGACGCGTCTGATGTCTGCGGATCGATTCCTGTGATTACCAGCTCTGCAGCCCCCCATACAGCCTGAGTTAAGTGCAGAAAACCGAGAGTACCTCTCAGGATGACTCGAACAATAGGAATAGTTTCGCGGACCTAGTTCGGGCAACAGACAGAGTTCCGAGCTCTCGGTTCGACGAACGGACGCGCCTGATGTCTCGAAATCGATTCCTGTGACCAGCAGCACTGTAGCCCGCCCCCAGCACGATTGAAGTACAGAAAACCGAGAGCACTTCTCAAGATGACTCGAACAATACCAATAGGTTCGCGAACCTAGCTCGGGGAGCAGGCCGAGTTCGGAGCTCTTGATTCAACAGACGAACGCGCCTGATAATTCTCAATCGATTTCTGTGATTATCAGCTCTGTGGCTGCCCTACAGATCGAGTTAAGTACGAAAAACCGAGAGCGTCTGCTACAATGACTCGAATAATACGAATAGGTTTGCGACCCTAGCTCGGCTAGCAGACCGAGTTCAGACCTCTGGATTCAACAGGCGAACGCGCCTGATCATTCTGAATGCATTAGCTGTGCTGACCAGCTCTGTAGTTGTCCTGAAGCTCGAGTTATCTTGAGAAAACCGACAGCGCGTATCAAGATGACTCGAAACGGCCGTTCCCGCCTGCCTGCTTTTTGGCCTTCAAAGTTACCCGATCGAGCTGAGATCAAGATGGCGAGCGGGAAAAAGATCGAATATCATGGGAAAAAATACTAGAGCTCTAACGAATGTTCAAATTTTGAGAACCAAATTTTCAACCGACCAAAAGTCAGCAAAAGGTCCGTCGAGATTTGTCTTGCCAACTGGGCGCCGGCGGTAAACCGTCAACCTTTCTTACCGCCGGGGGACTCGTAGAGCTTCCTGACAATATATAGCGTGGAAGAAAACTCCAAAGAACAACTAGTTTTTCAGTCCAAGCGATTTCAGACCTCTCAAGATGACCCTAACACAAAAAAAACAAACAGTTTCGCAACCCAGTTCGAGTATCAAACCGACCTCTGAATGCGACAGGCGGGCGCGTCTGATGTCTGCGAATCCACTCATGTGATTCCCAGCCCTGCAGCCACCCTACAGCCCGAGTTAAGTGCAGAAAACCGAGAGTATCGACTCGAATAATAGAATAGTTTCGCGGACCTAGTTCGAGCAGCAGACCGAGTTCCGAGCTCTGGAATCGACCGAGAGGTTCGCCTGATGTGTGCAAATCGATATCTGTGACCCGCAGCACCGTAGCCCTCTCCCAGCACGAGTTGAGTGCAGAAAATTGAGAGCACTTCTCAAGATGATTCGAACAATACGAATAGTTTCGCGAACCTAGCTCGGGCAGCAGGCCGAGTTCAGGGCTCTCGGGTCAATGAACGAACGCGACTGATAATTCCCCATCGATGTCTGTGACAATGAGCCCTGTAGCTGTCCTACAGCTCGAGTTAAGTACAGAAAACCGAGAGCGTCTGTCAAGATGACTCGAATAATACGAATAGGTTTGCGGACCTAGCTCGGCTAGCAGACCGAGTTCGGTCCTCAGGATTCAACAGGCGAACGCGCCTGATGATTCTGAATGCGATAAGTGTGCCTACCAGCTCTGTAGCTGCCCTACAGCTCGAGTTAAGTACAAAATACCGACAACGCGTATCAAGATGACTCGAAACGGCCGTTCCCGCCGGGACGCTTTTTGGCAGTAAAAGGTACCCGATCGAGCTGAGATCAAGATGGCGAGCGGGAATAAGATCGAATACGACGGGAAAAAATACTAGAGCTCAAACGAATTGTCAAATTTCGAGAACCAAATTTTCAACCGACCAAAAGTCAGCAAAAGGTCCGTCGAGATTTTTCTTGCCAACTAGCTCTCCAGCGCTCCGGAACTGGGCGCCGGCGGTAAACCGTCAACCTTGGTTACCGCCGGGAGACTCGTAGAGCTTCCTAACTCGACTTAAGTTGAGAAAACAGACAGCACTTACCAACAATCTGACTTATAGTGAATAGTTTTTGACCTCTGAATGCGACAGACGGACGCGTCTGATGTCTGCGAATCGACTCCTGTCATTACCAGCCCTGCAGCCCCCCTACAGCCCGAGTTAAGTGCAGAAAACCGACAGCACCTCTCAGGATGACTCGAACAATAGGAATAGTTTCGCGGACCTAGTTCGGGCAACAGACAGAGTTCAGAGCTCTGTATTCGACAGGCGGACGCGCCTAATGTCTTCAAATCGATGCCAGTCATTACCAGCCATGCAGCCCCCCTACAGCCCGAGTTAAGTCCAGATAACCGGAAGCGACTCGAACGATACGAATAGCTTCGCGGACCTAGTTCGGGCAGCAGACCGAGTTCTCAGCTCTGGATTCGAAAGACAAACGCAACTGGTGATTCTGAATTGGTGCCTGTAAATATCAGCTTTGTAGCTGTCCTACAGCTCGAGTTAAGTACAGAAAACCGAGAGTTTCTGTCAAGATGACTCGAATAATACGAACGGGTTTGTGGACCTAGCTCGGCTAGCAGACCGAGTTCAGACCTCTGGGTTCAACAGGCGAACGCGCCTGATCATTCTGCATGCATTAGCTGTGTTTACCAGCTCTGTAGCTGCCCTAGAGCTCGAGTTATCTCGAGAAAACCGTCAGCGCATATCAAGATGACTCAAAACGGCCAATCCCGCCAGAGTGCTTTTCGATAGTAATATTCACCCGATCGAGCTGAGATCAAGATGGCGAGCGGGAATGAGATCAGATATCACGGGAAAAAATACTAGAGCTCTAACGAATTGTGAATTTTTGAGAACAAAATTTTCAACCGACCAAAAGTCACCAAAAGTTCCGTCGAGATTTTTCTTGCCAACTAGCTCTCCAGCGCTCCGGAACTGGGCGCCGGCGGTAAACCGTCAACCTTGGTTACCGCCGGGAGACTCGTAGAGCTTCCTGACTCGACTTAAGTTGAGAAAACAGGGAGCACTTACCAACAATCTGACTTATAGTGAATAGTTTTTGACCTCTGAATGCGACAGACGGGCGCGTCTGATGTCTGCGAATCGACTCCTGTCGTTACCAGCCCTGCAGCCCCCCTACACCCCGAGTTAAGTGCAGAAAACCGACAGCACCTCTCAGGATGACTCGAACAATAGGAATAGTTTCGCGGACCTAGTTCGGGCAACAGACAGAGTCCAGAGCTCTGTATTCGACAGGCGGACGCGCCTGATGTCTTCAAATCGATGCCAGTCATTACCAGCCATGCAGCCCCCCTACAGCCCTAGTTAAGTCCAGATAACCGACAGCATCTCGCAAGCGACTCGAACGATACGAATAGTGTCGCGGACCTAGTTCGGGCAGCAGACCGAGTTCTCAGCTCTGGATTCGAAAGACAAACGCAACTGGTGATTCTGAATTGGTACCTGAAATAAATAGTCAAATATCTTCCCAAAAATCGCAAAAACACCCAAACTGGGCGCCGGCGGTAAACCGTCAACCTTTGTTACCGCCGGGGACTCGTAGAGCTTCCTGACAACATATAATGTCGAAAAAAATGCAGAGAACAAATAGTTTTTCAGCCCAACTCGAGTATCATACCAAGTTCAGACCTCTGAATGCGACAGGCGAAGGCGTCTGATGTCTCCGAATCGATTCCTGTGATCACCCGCCCTGCAGCCTCCCTACAGCCCGAGTTAAGTGCAGAAAGCCGACAGGAGCTCTCAAGATGACTGGAAGAATACGAACAGTTTCGCGATTCTCGATCGGGCAGCAGACCGATTTCAGAGCTCTGGATTCGACAGACAAACGCGACTGATGATTCTGAATCGGTTTCTGTAACCATCAGCCCTGTAGCTGTCCTATAGCTCGAGTTTAGTACAGAAAACCGAGAGCGCCTATCAAGATGATTCGAATAATACAAATAAGTTTGCAGACCTGGCTCGGCTAGCAGACCGAGTTCAGACCTCTGGTTCGAACAGCCGAACGTGCCTGATCATTCTGAGTCGATGAGGCGTGCTTACCAGCTCTGTAGCTGTCCTATATCTCGAGTTAAGTTCAGAATACCGACAGTGCAAACCAAGATAACTCGAATAATACGAATAGGTTTGCGGACCTAGCTCGGCTAACAAACCGAGTTCAGAGCTCTGGGTTCAACAGGCGAACGCGCCTAATCATTCTACATCGATTAGCTGTGCTTACCAGCTCTGTAGCTGTCCTAGAGCTCGAGTTAAGTACAAAATACCGACAACGCGTATCAAGATGACTCGAAACGGCCGATCCCGCCAGTGTGCTTTTTGGCAGTAAAAGGTACCCAATCGAGCTGAGATCAAGATGACGAGCGGGAATAAGATCGAATATCACGGGGAGAAATACTAGAGCACAAACGAATTGTTGAATTTCGAGAACAAAATTTTCAACTGACCAAAAGTTGTGAAAAGTTCAGTTCTTTTTTTTCGAGCAAACTAGCTCTCCAGCACGCCGGAACTGGGCGCCGGCGGTAAACCGTCAACCTTTCTTACCGCCGGGGGATTCGCAGAGCTTCCTGACTGTACATAGTGAGGAAAAAACTCGAAAGAACGACTAGTTTTTCAGCCCAAGCGATTTCAGACCTCTCAAGATGAGTCTAACCAAAAAACAAACAGTTTCGCAACCCAGTTCGAGTATCGAACCGAGTTCAGTCCTCTGAATGCGACAGGCGGGCGCGTCTGATGTCTGCGAATCCACTCATGTGATTCCCAGCCCTGCAGCTCCCCTACAGCACGAGTTAATTGCAGAAAACCGACAGTATCGACTCGAATAATAGAATAATTTCGCGGACCTAGTTCGAGCAGCAGACCGAGTTCCGAGCTCTCGAATCGACCAATAGACGCGCCTGATGTGTGCAAATCGATATCTGTGACCCGCAGCACTGTAGCCCACCCCAAGCATGAGTTGTGTGCAGAAAATTCTGAGCACTTCTCAAGATGATTCGGATAATACGAATAGTTTCGCGAACCTAGCTCGGCCAGCAGGCCGAGTTCAGAGCTCTCGGTTCAATAGACGAACGCGACTGATGATTCCCCATCGATGTCTGTGACAATGAGCCCTGTAGCTGCCCTCAGCTCGAGGTAAGTACTGAAAACCGAAAGCGTTTATCAAGACGACTCGAATAATATGAATAGGTCTGCGGACCTAGCTCGGCTAGCAGACCGAGTTCAGACCTCTGGATTCAACAGGCGAACGCGCCTAATAATTCTGAATGCGATAGGTGTGCTTACCAGCTCTGTAGCTGCCGTACAGCTCGAGTTAAGTACAGAAAACCGAGAGCGCCTGTCAAGACGACTCGAATGATACGAATAGGTTTGCGGACCTAGCTCGGCTAGCAGACCGAGTTCAGACCTCTGGATTCAACGGGCGAACGCGCCTGATGATTCTGAATGCGATAGGTGTGCTTACCAGCTCTGTAGCTGCCCTACAGCTCGAGTTAAGAACAGAATACCGACAACGCGCATCAAGATGACTCGAAACGACCGATCCCGCCGGGACGCTTTTTGGCAGTAAAATGTACCCGATGGAGCTGAGATCAAGATGACGAGCGGGAATAAGATCGAATATAACGGGAAAAATACTAGAGCTCTAACGAATGGTTTAATTTCGAGAACAAAATGTTCAACCGACCAAAAGTCACCAAAAGGTCCGTCGAGATTTCTCTTGCCAACTAGCTCTCCAGCGCTCCGGAATTACTCTCAAGCTTCCAGCAATAACTGGCGCCGGCGGTGAACCGTCAACCTGGTCACCGCCGCGAACCTCGTAGAGCTCCTTTCACGCATAAGAGTGCTCAGAGTCGAAAGAGGAAGCTTCTGGAAGCATTTCTTGGAAAAGCGAAAACTTGTTTTTTTTTCGTGTCGACATCGAGATGGTTCCTCCAAGTGTTTTGATAGTAAAAATGCACCCAGAGAGCTCATATCAAGACAGAAAGGCCCTCATAGTCGTTTACAGGTGCGAAAAATCTGCTTTCTCAAAATGAATTGTCAAATATCTTTCAAATATTCGCAAAACCACCCAAAAATTGTCACATTGTCCGCCTCGGCCGGGTGGGCCAACTAGCTCCACCCCGCGCCGGAATTCCTCTAGCTCATCGATGCCGAAGAGCTCTACGAGGTACTTGCTAAGGGAAGCTCTACGAGTTATTACTCTTAAGCTTCCAGCAACTAGCTTAGGGAAGCTCTACGAGTCAAGTTATCACATTGTCCGTTCTGGTCGGGTCGGCCAACTGGCGCCGGCGGTGAACCGTCAATCTGGTCATCGCCGGGAACCTCGTAGAGCTCCTCTCACTAGTAAGAGTGCAGAGAATCGACACAGAATGAACAAAAATCGAGATTTTTCGAAAATCTTCAAATTTGATTTTTTTCGATGTTCATAGTCGCTCAGTTCCCGGAAGTCAACTCATGCAAAAATGCATCGAGAGAGCTGAGCTGCTGTCAGAAAGGAGTTCATATGCCAATGCTCGGCGTAAAAATTTGCTTTTTCAAAATAAATGGTCAAATATCTTTGAATTTTTTGCAAAACCACCCAAAAGTTGCCACATTATCCTTTCTCGCCGGGTCGACCAACTGGGCGCCGGCGGTAAACCGTCAACCTTGGTTACCGCCGGGGGACTCGTAGAGCTTCCTAGCTCGACTTCAGTTGAGAAAACGCACCTACCAACATTCCGACTCATAGTGAATATTTTCTGACCTCTGAATGCGACAGGCGGACGCGTCTGATGTCTGCGAATCGCCTCCTCATTACCACCCCTACAGCCCGAGTTAAGTGCGGAACACCGACAGCATCTCTCAGTATGACTCGAACAATAGAATAATTATGCGGACCTAGTTCGGGCAGCAGACCGAGTTCCGAGCTCTGGATTCGACAGGCGGACACGCCTGATCTCTTTAAATCGATTCCTGTGACAACCAGCACTGTAGCCCCCCTCTGCGCGAGTTGAATGAAGAACACCGATAGCACTTCTCAAGATGACTCGACCAATAGAAATAATGTTGTGGTTCTAGATCGGGCAGCAAACCGAGCTCAGAGCTCTGGATTCGACAGACAAACGGAACTGATGATTCTGAATCAGCTCCTGTAAATATCAGCTCTGTAGCTGTCCTACAGCTCGAGTTAAGTACAGAAAACCGAGAACGCCTGTCGAGATGACTCGAATAATACGAATAGGTTTGCGCACCTAGCTCGGCTAGCAGACCGAGTTCAGACCTCTGGGTTCAACAGACGCGCCTGATCATTCTGGATCCATGAGCTGTGCTGACCAGCTCTGTAGCTGCCCTGAAGCTCGAGTTATCTTAAGAAAACCGTCAACGTGTATGAAGATGACTCGAAACGGCCGATCCCGCCACAGTGCTTTTCGATAGTAATATCCACCCGATCGAGCTGAGATCAATATGGCGAGCGGGAATGAGATCGAAAATCACGGGAAAAAAATACTAGAGCTCTAACGAATTGTCAAATTTCGAGAACAAAATTTTCAACCGACCAAAAGTTGTCAAAAGTTCCGTCGAGATTTTTCGAGCCAACTAGCTCTGGGGCGCGACGGAATTACTCTTAGCTTCCAGCAATAACTTGCTAAGGGAAGCTCTACGAGTTACTAGCTCCACCCCGCGCCGGAATTCCTCTAGCTCATCGATGCCGAAGAGCTCTACGAGGTACTAGCTCCACTCTGCGCCGGAATTCCTCTAGCTCATCGATGCCGAAGAGCTCTACGAGGAATAACTTGCGCAGGGAAGCTCTGCGAGTTATTACTCGTAGCTTCCAGCAATATCTTGCTAGGGGAAGCTCTACGAGTTATTACTCTTAAGCTTCCAGCAATAACTTGCTAAGGGAAGCTCTACGAGTTACTGGGCGCCGGCGGTAAACCGTCAACCTTGGTTACCGCCGGGGGACTCGTAGAGCTTCCTAACTCGACTTAAGTTGAGAAAACAGACAGCACTTACCAACAATCTGACTTATAGTGAATAGTTTTTGACCTCTGAATGCGACAGACGGACGCGTCTGATGTCTGCGAATCGACTCCTGTCATTACCAGCCCTGCAGCCCCCCTACAGCCCGAGTTAAGTGCAGAAACCCGACAGCACCTCTCAGGATGACTCGAACAATAGGAATAGTTTCGCGGACCTAGTTCGGGCAGCAGACAGAGTTCAGAGCTCTGTATTCGACATGCGGACGCGCCTGATGTCTTCAAATCGATCCCAGTGATTACCAGCCATGCAGCCCCCCTACAGCCCGAGTTAAGTCCAGATAACCGACATTATCTCGCAAGCGACTCGAACGATACGAATAGTTTCGCGATTCTAGATCGGGCAGCAGGCCGAGTTCAGAGCTCTGGAGTCGACAGACAAACGCAACTGATGATTCTGAATTGGTGCCTCTGAATATCAGCTCTGTAGCTGTCCTACAGCTCGAGTTAAGTGCAGAAAACCGAGCGTTTCTGTCAAAATGACTCGAATAATACGAACAGGTTTGTGGCCCTAGCTCGGCTAGCAGACCGAGTTCAGACCTCTGGATTCAACAGGCGAACGCGCCTGATCATTCTGCATGCATTAGCTGTGCTTACCAGCTCTGTAGCTGCCCTAGAGCTCGAGTTATGTTCAGAAAACCGTCAGCGCATATCAAGATGACTCAAAACGGCCGATCCCGCCACAGTGCTTTTCGATAGTAATATTCACCCGATCGAGCTGAGATCAAGATGGCGAGCGGGAATAAGATCGAATATCACGGGAAAAAATACTAGAGCTCTAACGAATGGTCAAATTTTGAGAACAAAATTTTCAACCGAGCAAAAGTTGTCAAAAGTTCAGTCGAGATTTTTCGAACCAACTAGCTGTGGGGCGCGCCGGAATTACTCTTAGCTTCCAGCAATAACTTGCTAAGGGAAGCTCTACGAGTTACTAGCTCTCCAGCTCCCCGGACGAGGGCGCCGGCGGTAAACCGTCAACCTTTGTTATCGCCGGGGGACTCGTAGAGCTTCCTGACAACATATAATGGCGAAAAAAATTGCAGAGAACGAATAGTTTTTCAGCCCAACTCGAGTATCAGACCGAGTTCAGGCCTCTGAATGCGACAGGCGGACGCGTCTGATGTCTCCTAATCGATTCCTGTGATTACCCGCCCTGCAGCCTCCCTATAGCCCGAGTTAAGTGCAGAAAGCCGACAGCAGCTCTCAAGATGACTGGAAGAATACGAACGGTTTCGCGATTCTGGATCGGGCAGCAGACCGAGTTCAGAGCTCTGGATTCGACAGACAAACGCGACTGATGATTCTGAATCGGTTTCTGTAAGTATCATCCCTGTAGCTGTCCTATAGCTCGAGTTAAGTACAGGAAACCGAGAGCGCCTGTCAATATGATTCGAATAATACGAATAGGTTTGCGGATCTGGTTCGGCTAGCAGACCGAGTTCAGACCTCTGGTTCGAACAGCCGAACGCGCCTGATCATTCTGAGTCGATGAGGTGTGCTCACCAGCTCTGTAGCTGTCCTATATCTCGATTTAAGTTCAGAATACCGACAGTGTGAATCAAGATGACTCGAATAATACGAATAGGTTTGCGGACCTAGCTTGGCTAGCAAACCGAGTTCAGAGCTCTGGGTTCAACAGACAAACGCGCCTAATCATTCTACATCGATTAGCTGTGCTTACCAGCTCTGTAGCTGTCCTGAAGCTCGAGGTATCTTGGGAAAACCAACAGCGCGTAATAAGATGACTCGAAACGGCCGATCCCGCCACAGTGCTTTTCGATAGTAATATTCACCCGATCGAGCTGAGATCAAGATGGCGAGCGGGAATGAGATCGAATATCACGGGAAAAAATACGAGAGCACAAACGAATTGTTGAATTTCGAGAACAAAATTTTCAACCGACCAAAAGTTGTCAAAAGTTCAGTCGAGATTTTTCGAGCCAACTAGCTGTGGGGCGCGCCGGAATTACTCTTAGCTTCCAGCAATAACTTGCTAAGGGAAGCTCTACGAGTCAATTACTCTTCAGCTTCCAGCAATAACTTGCTAGGGGAAGCTCTACGAGTTATTACTCTTAAGCTTCCAGCAACTGGGTTAGGGAAGCTCTACGAGTCACTAGCTCCACCCTGCGCCCGAATTCCTCTTCGCTCAGCTTCGAAGAGCTCTACGAGGTATTACTGGGCGCCGGCGGTAAACCGTCAACCTTGGTTACCGCCGGGAGACTCGTAGAGCTTCCTGACTCGACTTAAGTTGAGAAAACAGACAGCACTTACCAACAATCTGACTTATAGTGAATAGTTTTTGACCTCTGAATGCGACAGACGGACGCGTCTGATGTCTGCGAATCGACTCCTGTCATTACCAGCCCTGCAGCCCCCCTACAGCCCAGTTAAGTGCAGAAAACCGACAGCACCTCTCAGGATGACTCGAACAATAGGAAGTTTCGCGGACCTAGTTCGGGCAGCAGACAGAGTTCAGAGCTCTGTATTCGACAGGCGGACGCGTCTGATGTCTTCAAATGATTCCAGTGGTTACCAGCCATGCAGCCCCTCTACAGCCCGAGTTAAGTCTAGACAACCGGTAGCATCTCGCAACCGACTCGAACGATACGAATAGTTTCGCGATTCTAGATCGGGCAGCAGACCGAGTTCAGAGCTCTGGATTCGACAGACAACTGCGTCTGATGATTCTGAATTGGTGCCTGTTAATATCAGCTCTGTAGCTGTCCTACAGCTCGAATTAAGTGAAAACCGAGAGTTTCTGTCAAGATGACTCGAATAATACGAACAGGTTTGCGGACCTAGCTCGGCTAGCAGACCGAGTTCAGACCTCTGGGTTCAACAGGCGAACGCGCCTGATCATTCTGCATGCATTAGCTGTCCTTACCAGCTCTGTAGCTGCCCTAGAGCTCGAGTCATGTTCAGAAAACCGTCAGCGCATATCAAGATTACTCAAAACGGGCGATCCCGCCAGAGTGCTTTTCGATAGAAATATTCACCCGATCGAGCTGAGATCGAGATGGCGATCGGGAATAAGATCGAATATCACGGGAAAAAATACTAGAGCTCTAACGAATTGTCAAATTTTAAGAACAAAATTTTCAACCGAGCAAAAGTCACCAAACGTTCCGTCGAGATTTTTCTTGCCAACTAGCTCTCCAGCGCGCCGGAATTACGATTAGCTTCCAGCAATTACTTGCTAAGGGAAGCTCTACGAGTTACTCTTAAGCATCCAGCAATAACTTGCTAAGGGAAGCTCTACGAGTTACTCTAAAGCTTCCAGCAATAACTTGCTAAGGGAAGCTCTACGAGTTACTGGGCGCCGGCGGTAAACCGTCAACCTTTCTTACCGCCGGGGGACTCGTAGAGCTTCCTGACAGTATATAGTGTGGAAAAAAAAAAAAGAACGGCTAGTTCTTCAGCCCAAGCGATTTCAGACTCTCAAGATGACTCTAACCAAAAAACAAGCAGTTTTGCAACCCAGTTCGAGTATCGAACCGAGTTCAGACCTCTGAATGCGACAGGCGGGCGCGTCTGATGTCTGCGAATCCACTCATGTGATTCCCAGCCCTGCAGCTCCCCTACAGCCCGTGTTAAGTGCAGAAAATCAACAGTATCGACTCGAATAATAGAATAGCTTCGCGGACCTAGGTCGAGCAGCAGACCGAGTTCCGAGCTCTCGAATCGACCAACAGACGCGCCTGATGTGTGCAAATCGATATCTGTGACCCGCAGCACTGTAGCCCTCCCCCAGCACGAGTTGAGTGCAGAAAATTGAGAGCACTTCTCAAGATGATTCGGGCAATACGAATAGTTTCGCGAACCTAGCTCGGGCAGTAGGCCGAGTTCAGAGCTCTCGGTTCAATAGACGAACGCGACTGATGATTCCCCATCGATGTCTGTAACAATGAGCCCTGTAGCTGCCCTACAGCTCGAGTTAAGTACGGAAAACCGAGGGCGTCTGTCAAGACGACTCGGGTAATACGAATAGGTTTGCAGACCTAGCTCGGCTAGCAGACCGAGTTCAGAACTCTGGATTGGACAGGCGAACGCGCCTGATAATTCTGAATGCGATGGGCGTGCTTACCAGCTCTGTAGCTGCCCTACAGCTCGAGTTAAGTACAAAATGCCGACAACGCGTATCAAGATAACTCGAAACGGCCGATCCCGCAAGTCTGCTTTTTGGCAGTGAAAGTACCCGATTGAGCTGAGATCAAGATGGCGAGCGGGAATGAGATCGAATATCACGGGAAAAGATATTAGAGCACAAAGGAATTGTTGAATTTCGAGAAAAAAAATTTCAAACGACTAAAAGTTGTGAAAAGTTCAGTTTTTTTTTTTTCGAACCAACTATCCAGCGCGCCGGAATTACTCTTAAGCTTCCAGCAACTAGCTTGGGGAAGCTCTACGAGTCATGCCGAAGAGCTCTACGAGGTATTACTATTAAGCTTCTAGCAATAACTAAGGGAAGCTCTACGAGTAATATTCGTAAAACAACCCGAAAGTTGGCACATTGTTCGTCTGTACTGGCTCGACAACTAGCTCCGCCCCGCGCCGGAATTCCTCTAGCTTATCGATGTCGAAGAGCTCTACGAGGTACTAGCTCCACCCCGCGCCCGAATCCTCTAGCTCATCGATGCCGAGAGCTTTCTTGCCAACTAGCTCTCCACGCTCCGGAACTGGGAACCGGCGGTAAACCGAACCAAGTTACCGCCGGGCACCTCGTAGAGCTCTCTTCTTACACAGCGTTCCTCCGAACACGTGGAGGAAGCTTCTGAAGCGAGAGCCGAAAAATTCGACAAATGATGATTTTTCGGTTTTCATACAGTCGGTTCCTCCAAGTGTTTTCATAGTAATACTGGACCTAGAGCCATGGAAAATTTACCAGCAGGTGCGCCATAGCTTACTACAGGGAACAAAAATCTCACTGCTAAAAACGAACTTCAAAATTTTGCACAAAGTGAAAAGCACCGACCCGAAGATACCACACTAGGCGCCGGCGGTAAACCGTCAACCTTAGTTACCGCCGGGAGACTCGTAGAGCTTCCTAACTCGACTTAAGTTGAGAAAACCGACAGCACTTACCAACAATCTGACTTATAGTAAGTAGTTTTTCACCTCTGAATGCGACAGAAGGACGCGTCTGATGTCTGCGAATCGACTCCTGTCATTACCAGGCCTGCAGCCCCCCCCCTACAGCCCGAGTTAAGTGCAGAAGACCGAGTTATCTTGAGAAAACAAACAGCGCGTATCAAGATGACTCGAAACGGCCGTTCCCGCCCGTGTGCTTTTTGGCCTTCACAGTTACCCGATCGAGCTGAGATCAAGATGGCGAGCGGGAATAAGATCGAATATCATGGGAAAAAATACTAGAGCTCTAACGAATGTCAAATTTCGAGAACAAAATTTTCAACCGACCAAAAGTCAGCAAAAGGTCCGTCGAGATTTTTCTTGCCAACTAGCTCTCCAGCTCCCCGGAATTACTCTTAAGCTTCCAGCAATAACTTGCCAAGGGAAGCTCTACGAGTTAATTACTCTTAAGCTTCCAGCAATAACTTGCTAAGGGAAGCTCTACGAGTTACTGGGCGCCGGCGGTAAACCGTCAACCGTGGTTACCGCCGGGGAACTCGTAGAGCTTCCAAGCTCGACTTAAGTTGAGAAAACCGAGAGCACCTACCAACATTCTGACGTATAGTGAATATTTTTTGACTCTCAATGCGACAGGCGGACGCGTCTGATGTCTGCGAATCGACTCATGTGATTACCAGCCCTGCAGCCCCCCTACAGCACGAGTTAAGTGCAGAACACCGACAGCATCTCTCAGGATGACTCGAATAATATAATAGTTTCGCAGACCTGTTTCGAGCAGCAGACCAAGTTCTGAGCTCTCGAATCGACCAACGAACGCGCCTGATGTGTGCAAATCGATTTCTATGACCCGCAGCACTGTAGCCCTCCCCCAGCACAAGTTGAGTGCAGAATATTGAGAGCATGTTTCACGATGATTCGGACAATACGAATAGTTTCGCAAACCTAGCTCGGGCAGCAGGCCGAGTTCAGAGCTTTCGATACCACAGACAAACGCGCCCGATAATTCTCAATCGATTTCTGTGACTGTGGACTCTGTAGCTGCCCACAGCTAGAGTTAATTACAGAAAATACCGAGAGCGTTTCTCAAGATGACTCGAATAATACGAATAGAGTTGCGGACCTAGCTCGGCTAGCAGACCGAGTTCAGACCTCTGAAGTCAAGAGGCGAACGCGCCTGATGATTCTGAGTGCGATAGGTGTGCTTACCAGCACTGTAGCTGCCCTGCAGCTCGAATTAAGTACAAAATACCCACCACGCGTATCAAGTTGACTCGAATAATACGAATAGGTTTGCGAACCTAGCTCGGCTAGCAGACCGAGTTCAGACCTCTCGATTCAACAGGCCAACGCGCCTGATGATTCTCAGTGCGATGGGTGTGATTACCAGCACTCTAGCTGCCCTACAGCTCGAGTTAAGTAGAAAATACCGACAACGCGTATCAAGTTGACTCGAATAATACGAATAGGTTTGCGGACCTAGCTCGGCTAGCAGACCGAGTTCAGGCCTATGGATTCAACAGGCGAACGCGTCTGATGATTTTGAGTGCAATAGGTGTGCTTACCAGCACTGTAGCTGCCCTACAGCTCGAGTTAAGTATAAAATAGCGACAACACGTATCAAGTTGACATACAAATAGGTTTGCGGACCTAGCTCGGCTAGCAGACCGAGTTCGGACCTATGGATTCAACAGGCGAACGCGCCTGATGATTCTGAGTGCGATAGCTGTGCTTACCAGCTCTGTAGCTGTCCTACAGCTCGAGTTAAGTACAAAATACCGACAACGCGTATCAAGATGACTCGAAACGGCCGATCCCGCCAGTGTGCTTTTTGGCAGTAAATTACCCGATCGAGCTGAGATCAAGATGGCGAGCGGGAATAAGATCGAATATCACGGGAAAAAATACTAGAGCTCAAACGAATTGTTGAATTTCGAGAACATAATTTTCAACCGACCAAAAGTTGTGAAAAGTTCAGTTCTTTTTTTGCCAACTAGCTCTCCAGCGCGCCGGATCTGGCGCCGGCGGTGAACCGTCAACCTTGTCATCGCCGGGGATCTCGTAGAGCTCATTTTACGAGTAAGAGTGCTCGAAGTCGAAAGAGGGAGCTTCTGGAAGCATTTCTCCAAAAAGAGAAAAAATGATTTTTTTTCGTGTCGACATGACGATGGTTCCTCCAAGTGTTTTGATAGTAAAAGTGCGCCTACAGAGCTCATACTAAGACAGAGAGGCCCTCATAGTCGTTTACAGGTGCGAAAAATCTTCTTCTTCAAAATCAATTGTCAAATATCTTCCAAAAAATCGCAAAACCACCCAAACTGGCGCCGGCGGTGAACCGTCAACCTGGTCACCGCCGGGAACTTCATAGAGCTCCTAGCACGCGTAGGAGTGCTCGGCATCAAAAAAGAGTGCTTCTGGAAGCATTTCTCGAAAAAGAGAAAAAATGATTTTTTTGATGTCGATACGAAGATGGTTGCGCCAAGTGTTTTGATAGTAAAAGTGCGCCTGGAGAGCTCATATTAAGACAGGGAGGCCCTCATATTCGTTTACAGGTGCGAAAAATCTGCTTTCTCAAAATGAATTGTCTAATATCTTTCAAAACTTCGCAAAACCACCCAAAAGTTGTCACATTGTCCGCCTCGGCCGACGGTTCAGCGCCGGGAACCTGGTAGAGCTCCTTTCACGCGTGAGAGTGCTCAGAGGCGTCAGAGAGAGCTTCTGGAAGCATTTCTCGAAAAGGAGAAAAATTCACTTTTTTCGTCTCGACATGAAGACGGTTGCTGTTTTGATAGTCAAAGTCCGCCTACAGAGCTCATACTAAGACACAGATGCCCTCGTAGTCGTTTACAGGTGCGAAAAATCTGCTTTCTCAAAATGAATTGTCAAACTGGCGCCGGCGGTGAACCGTCAACCTGGTCACCGCCGGGAACCTCGTAGAGCTCCTCTCACTAGTAAGAGTGCAGAGAATCGAGACAGAATCAAAAATTGGAGATTTTTCGAAATCTTGAAATTCGATTTCCTCGATGTTCATACTCGCTCAGTTCCCGGAAGTCAACTCATGCAAAAATGCATCGAGAGAGCTGAGCTGCTGTCAGAGAGGAGTTCATATGCCAATGCTCGGCGTAAAAATCTGCTTGTTCAAAATGCTGGCGCCGGCGGTGAACCGTCAACCTGGGCACCGCCGGGAACCTCGTAGAGCTCCTGGCACGCGTGAGAGTGCTCAGCATCGAAAGAGAGGGCTTCTAGAAGCATTTCTCGAAAATAATAAAACGTATTTTTTCCATGTCGACATGAAGTTGGTTTCGCCACGTGTTTTGATAGTGAAATCGCATCTACAGAGCTCATATTAAGACGCAGAGGCCCTCATAGTCGTCTACAGGCGCGAACAATTTGCTTTCTCAAAATAAATGGTGGAATATCTTTCAAATGTTCGCAAAACCACCCAAAAGTTACCACTTTGTCCGTTCTGGCCAGGTCGGCCAACTAGCTCCACCCCGCGCCGGAATTCCTCATCGATGCCGAAGAGTACGAGGTAAATGGTCAAATATCTTTCAAATTGTCGCAAAACCACCCAAAAGTTGCCACATTGTCCATTCTGGCCGGCGAGGCCAACTAGCTCCACCCCGCGCCCGAATTCCTCTAGCTCATCGATGCCGAAGAGCTCTACAAGGTATATCTTTTTAAAAATCGCAAAACTACCCAAAAGTTACCACTTTGTCCTTTCTGGCCGGGTCGGTCAACAAGCTCCACCCCGCGCCGGAATTCCTCTAGCTCATCGATGCCGAAGAGCTCTACGAGGTATTACTCTTAGCTTCCAGCTATAACTAGCGCAGGGAAGCTCTACGAGTTACTAGCTCCACCCCGCGCCGGAACTGGCGCCGGCGGTGAACCGTCAACCTGGTCACCGCCGGGAACCTCCTAGAGCTCCTTGCATCCGTGAGAAAGCTCAGCATCGAAGCGGGAGCTTCTGGGAGCTTTTCTAGAAAAACTTCAAGTTGAGATTTTTCGGAGTCAACATGAAGTCGGTTCCTCCAAGTGAACTGGTACTGGAAATGACTCTAGAGGGCTGAGCTGCTCAGAGAACAAAGTTTATATCTCAATGCTCGGAGTAAAAATCTGCTTTCTCAAAATGAATTGTCAAATATCTTTCAAAAAATTGCAAAACCAACCAAAAGTTGCCATTGTCCGCCTCGGCCGGCTGGGCCAACTGGGCGCCGGCGGTAAACCGTCAACCTTTCTTACCGCCGGGGGACTCGTAGAGCTTCCTGACAGTAAATAGTGTGGAAAAAAACTCCAAAGGACGACCAGTTTTTCAGCCCAAGCGATTTCACACCTCTCAAGATGACTCTAACAAAGAACAAACAGTTTCGCAATCCAGTTCGAGTATCAAACCGAGTTCAGACCTCTGAATGCGACAGGCGGGCCCGTCTGATGTCTGCGAATCCACTCATGTGATTCCCAGCCCTGCAGCCCCCCTACAGCCCGAGTTAAGTGCAGAAAACCAGCAGTATCGACTCGAATAATAAAATAGTTTCGCGGACCTAGTTTGAGCAGCAGACCGAGTTTCAAGCTCTGGAATCGACAGACAGACGCGCCTGATGTGTGCAAATCGATATCTGTGACCCGCAGCACTGTAGCCCTACCCAGCACGAGTTGAGTGCAGAAAATCGAGAGCACTCTTCAAGATGATTCGGACAATACGAATAGTTTCGCGAACCTAGCTCAGGCAGCAGGCCGAGTTCAGAGCTCTCGGTTCAATAGACGAACGCGAATGGTGATTTCCCATCGATGTCTGTGACAATGAGCCCTGTAGCTGCCCTACAGCTCGAGTTAAATACAGAAAACCGAGAGCGTCTGTCAAGATGACTCCAATAATGCGAATAGGTTTGCGAACCTAGCTCGGCTAGCAGACCGAGTTCAGACCTCTGGATTCAACAGGCGAACGCGCCTGATCATTCTGAGTGCGATAGGCGTACTTACCAACACTGTAGCTGCCCTACAGCTCGAGTTAAGTTGAACATACCAGCAGCGCGTATCAAGATGACTCGAAACGGCCGTTCCCGCCTGCCTGCTTTTTGGCCTTCAAAGTTACCCGATCGAGCTGAGATCAAGATGGCGAGCGGGAATAAGATCGAATATCATGGGAAAAAATACTAGAGCTCTAACGAATGGTCAAATTTCGAGAACAAAATTTTCAACCGACCAAAAGTCAGCAAAAGGTCCGTCGAGATTTTTGTTGCCAACTAGCTCTCCAGCTCCCCGGAATTACTCTTAAGCTTCCAGCAGTAACTTGCTAAGGGAAGCTCTACGAGTTACTAGCTCCACCCCGCGCCGGAATTCCTCCAGCTCATCGACTGGGCGCCGGCGGTAAACCGTCAACCTTTCTTACCGCCGGGGGACTCGTAGAGCTTCCTGACAGTATATAATGTGGAAAAGAATTTCAGAGAACGACTAGTTTTTCAGCCCGAGCGATTCTAGACCTCTCAAGATGACTCTAACAAACAAACGAACAGTTTTCCAATCGAGCTCGAGTATGAAACCGAGTTCAGACCTCTGCATGCGACAGGCGGACGCCTCTGATGTCTGCGGATCGATTCCTGTGATTACCAGCTCTGCAGCCCCCCATACAGCCTGAGTTAAGTGCAGAAAACCGAGAGTATCTCTCAAGATGACTCGAATAATACAACAGTTTCGCGGATCTCGTTCGAGCAGCAGACCGAGTTTCGAGCTCTCGGTTCGACGAACGGACGCGCCTGATGTCTCGAAATCGATTCCTGTGACCAGCAGCACTGTAGCTCTCCCCAGCACGATTTAAGTACAGAAAACCGAGAGCACTTCTCAAGATGACTCGAACAATACCAATAGGTTCGCGAACCTAGCTCGGGGAGCAGGCCGAGTTCAGAGCTCTTGATTCAACAGACGAACGCGCCTGATAATTCTCAATCGATTTCTTGTGATTATCAGCTCTGTGCCTGCCCTACAGATCGAGTTAAGTACTAAAAACCGAGAGCGTCTACTACAATAATTCGAATAATACGAATAGGTTTGCGACCCTAGCTCGGCTAGCAGACCGAGTTCAGACCTCTGGATTCAACAGGCGAACGCGCCTGATCATTCCGAATGCATTAGCTGTGCTGACCAGCTCTGTAGTTGTCCTGAAGCTCGAGTTATCTTGAGAAAACCGACAGCGCGTATCAAGATGACTCGAAACGGCCCTTCCCGCCTGCCTGCTTTTTGGCCTTCAAAGTTACCCTATCGAGCTGAGATCAAGATGGCGAGCGGGAATAAGATCGAATATCATGGGAAAAAATACTAGAGCTCTAACGAATTGTCACATTTTCGAGAACAAAATTTAAACCCGGACTGGGGCGCCGGCGGTAAACCGTCAACCTTTCTTACCGCCGGGGGACTAGTAGAGCTTCCTGACAGTATATAGTGTGGGAAAAAATCCAGAGAACGACTAGTTTTCAGCCCAAGCAATTTCAGACCTCTCAAGATGACTCTAACAAAAGAACAAACAGTTTCGCAACCCCGTGAGTATCAGACCGAGTTCAGACCTCTCAATGCGACAGGCGGACGCGTCTGATGTCTGCGAATCGACTCATGTGATTACCAGCCCTGCAGCCCCCCTACAGCCCGAGTTAAGTGCAGAAAACCGACAGCATCTCTCAGGATGACTCGAATAATAGAATAGTTTCGCGGACCTGTTTCGAGCAGCAGACCAAGTTCTGAGCTCTCGAATCGACCAACGAACGCGTCTGATGTGTGCAAATCGATTTCAATGACCCACAGCACTGTAGCCCTCCCCCAGCACGAGTTGATTGCAGGAAAATGAGAGCACTGTTTACGATGATTCAGACAATACGAATAGTTTCGCGAACCTAGCTCGGGCAGCAGGCCGAGTGCAGAGCTCTCGATACAACAGACACACGCGCCTGATAATTATCAATCGATTTCTGTAACTACAGGCTCTGTAGCTGCCCTACAGCTCGAGTTGAGTACAGAAAACCGAGAGCGTTTGTGAAGATGACTCGAATAATACGAATAGATTTGCGGACCTAGCTCGGCTAGCAGACCGATTTCAGACGCGATGCGTGTGTTTACCAGCACTGTAGCTGCCCTACAGCTCGAGTTAAGTAGAAAATACCGACAACGCGTATCAAGTTGACTCGAATAATACGAATAGGTTTGCTGACCTAGCTCGGCTAGCAGATCGAGTTCAGACCTATGGATTGAACAGGCGAACGCGCCTGATGATTCTGAGTGCGATAGGTGTGCTTACCAGCACTGTAGCTGCCCTACAGCTCGAGTTAAGTAGAAAATACCGACAACGCGTATCAAATTGACTCGAATATTACGAATAGGTTTCCGGACCTAGCTCGGCTCACAGACCGAGTTCAGACCTCTGGGTTCAACAGGCGAACGCGCCTGATGATTCTGAGTGCAATTGGTGTGCTTACCAGCTCTGTAGCTGCCCTAGAGCTCGAGTTATGTTCAGAAAACCGTCAGCGCGTATCAAGATGACTCGAAACGGCCGTTCCCGCCACTGTGCTTTTGGGCCTTCAAAGTTACCCGATCGAGCTGAGATCAAGATGGCGAGCGGGAATAAGATCGAATATCACGGGAAAAAATACTAGAGCTCTAACGAATGGTCAAATTTCGAGAACCAAATTTTCAACCGAGCAAAAGTCATCAAAAGTTCCGTCGAGATTTTTCGAGCCAACTAGCTGTGGGGCGCGCCGGAATTACTCTTAGCTTCCAGCTATAACTAGCTAAGGGAAGCTCTACGAGTTACCAAAAGTCAGCAAAAGGTCCGTCGAGATTTTTCTTGCCAACTAGCTCTCCAGCTCCCCGGAACTGGGCGCCGGCGGTAAACCGTCAACCTTTCTTACCGCCGGGGGACTCGTAGAGCTTCCTGACAATATATACTGTGGGAAAAAACTCCAAAGAACGACTTTGTTTTAAGCCCAAGCGATTTCAGACCTCTCAAGATAACGCTAACAAAAAACAAACAGTTTCGCAACCCAGTTCGAGAATCAAACCGAGTTCAGACCTCTGTATGCGACATCATGCGATTCCACTCATGCGATTCCAGCCCTAAAGCCCACCTACAGCCGGAGTTAATGCAGAAAACCGACAATATCGACTCGAATAATATAATAGTGTTGCGAACCTAGTTCGAGCAGCAGACCGAGTTCCGAGCTCTGGAATCGACCAAAAGACGCGCCTGATGTGTGAAAATCGATATATGTGACCTGCAGCACTGTAGCCCTCCCCCAGCACGAGTTCAGTGCAGAAAATTGAGAGCACGTCTCAAAATCATTCGGACAATACGAACAGTTTCGCGAACCTAGCTCGGGCAGCAGGCCGAATTCAGACCTCTCGGTTCAACAGACGCGTGCCATTGGTGATTTCCCATCGATGTCTGTGACAATGAGCCCTGTAGCTGCCCTACAGCTCGAGTTAAGTACAGAAAACCGAGAGCGTCTGTCAAGATGACTCGAATAATACGAATAGGTTTGCGGACCTAGCTCGGCTAGCAGACCGAGTTCAGACCTCTGGATTCAACAGGCGAACGCGCGTGATGATTCTGAGTGCAATAGGTGTGCTTATCAGCACTGTAGCTGCTCTAGACCTCGAGTTAAGCAGAAAATACCGACAACACGTATCAAGTTGACTCGAATAATACGAATAGGTTTGCGGACCTAGCTCGGCTAGCAGACCGAGTTCAGACCTCTGGATTCAACAGGCGAACGCGGCTGATCATTCTGAATGCATTAGCTGTGCTGACCAGCTCTGTAGTTGTCCTGAAGCTCGAGTTATCTTGAGAAAACCGACAGCGCGTATCAAGATGACTCGAAACGGCCGTTCCCGCCCGTGTGCTTTTTTGCCTTCAAAGTTACCCGATCGAGCTGAGATCAAGATGGCGAGCGGGAATAAGATCGAATATCATGGGAAAAAATACTAGAGCTCAAACGAATTGTTGAATTTCGAGAACAAAATTTTCAACCGATCAAAAGTCAGCAAAAGGTCCGTCGAGATTTTTCTTGCCAACTAGCTCTCCAGCGCTCCGGAACTGGGCGCCGGCGGTAAACCGTCAACCTTTCTTACCGCCGGGGGACTCGTAGAGCTTCCTGACAGTATATAGTGTGGGAAAAAATCCAGAGAACGACTAGGTTTTCAGCCCAAGCAATTTCAGACCTCTCAAGATGACTCTAACAAAAGAACAAACAGTTTCGCAACCCAGTGAGTATCAGACCGAGTTCAGACCTCTCAATGCGACAGGCGGACGCGTCTGATGTCTGCGAATCGACTCATGTGATTACCAGCCCTGCAGCCCCCCTGCAGCCCGAGTTAAGTGCAGAAAACCGAGAGCATCTCTCAGGGTGACTCGAATAATAGAATAGTTTCGCGGACCTGTTTCGAGCAGACCAAGTTCTGAGCTCTCGAATCGACCAACGAACGCGTCTGATGTGTGCAAATCGATTTCAATGACCCACAGCACTGTAGCCCTCCCCCAGCACGAGTTGAGTGCAGGAAAATGAGAGCACTGTTTACGATGATTCGGACAATACGAATAGTTTCGCGAACCTATCTCGGGCAGCAGGCCGAGTTCAGAGCTCTCGATACAACAGACACACGCGCCTGATAATTATCAATCGATTTCTGTAACTACAGGCTCTGTAGCTGCCCTACAGCTCGAGTTGAGTACAGAAAACTGAGAGCGTTTGTGAAGATGACTCGAATAATACAAATAGATTTGCGGACCTAGCTCGGCTAGCAGACCGATTTCAGACCTCTGGATTCAACAGGCGAACGCGCCTGATGATTCTGAGTGCGATGCGTGTGTTTACCAGCACTGTAGCTGCCCTACAGCTCGAGTTAAGTAGAAAATACCGACAACGTGTATCAAGTTGACTCGAATAATACGAATAGGTTTGCGGACCTAGCTTGGCTAGCAGATCGAGTTCAGACCTATGGATTGAACAGGCGAACGCGCCTGATGATTCTGAGTGCGATAGGTGTGCTTACCAGCACTGTAGCTGCCCTACAGCTCGAGTTAAGTAGAAAATACCGACAACGCGTATCAAATTGACTCGAATAATACGAATAGGTATCCGGACCTAGCTCGGCTCACAGACCGAGTTCAGACCTCTGGGTTCAACAGGCGAACGCGCCTGATGATTCTGAGTGCAATAGGTGTGCTTACCAGCTCTGTAGCTGCCCTAGAGCTCGAGTTATGTCCAGAAAACCGTCAGCGCGTATCAAGATGACTCGAAACGGCCGTTCCCGCCACAGTGCTTTTTGGCCTTCAAAGTTACCCGATCGAGCTGAGATCAAGATGGCGAGCGGGAATAAGATCGAATATCACGGGAAAAAATACTAGAGCTCTAACGAATGGTCAAATTTCGAGAACCAAATTTTCAACCGAGCAAAAGTCGTCAAACTGGGCGCCGGCGGTAAACCGTCAACCTTGGTTACCGCCGGGGGACTCGTAGAGCTTCCTGACAACATATACTGTCGGAAAAAATTGCAGAGAACGAATAGTGTTTCAGCCGATTTCGAGTATCAGACCGAATGCGACAGACGGACGCGTCTGATCTCGCCGAATCGATTCCTGTGATTACCCGCCCTGCAGCCTCCCTACAGCCCGAATTAAGTGAGCTCTCAAGCTGACTGAAGAATACGAACAGTTTCGTGGTTCTGGATCGCGCAACAGACCGAGTTCAGAGCTCTGGATTCAACAGGCGAACGCGCCTGATGATTCTGAGTGCGGTAGGTGTGCTTACCAGCACAGTATCTGCCCTCCAGCTCGAGTTAAGTAGAAAATACCGACAACGCGTATTAAGTTGACTCATATAATACGAATAGGTTTGCGGACCTAGCTCGACTAGCAGACCGAGTTTCGACCTATGGATTCAACAGGCGAACGCGACTGATCATTCTGAGTGCGATAGGAGTGCTTACCAGCACTGTAGCTGCCCTACAGCTCGAGTTAAGTAGAAAATACCGACAACGCGTATCAAGTTGACTCGAATAATACCAACAGGTTTGCGGACCTAGCTCGGCTGACAGATCGATTTCAGACCTCTGGATTCAACAGGCGAACGCGCCTGATCATTCTGCATGCGTTAGCTGTGCTTACCAGCTCTGTAGCTGCCCTAGAGCTCGAGTTATGTTCAGAAAACCGTCAGCGCATATCAAGATGACTCGAAACGGCCGATCCCGCCAGAGTGCTTTTTGGCCTTCAAAGTTACCCGATCGAGCTGAGATCAAGATGGCGAGCGGGAATAAGACCGAATATCACTGGAAAAAATACTAGAGCTCTAACGAATTGTCAAATTTCGAGAACGAAATTTTCAACCGAGCAAAAGTCACCAAAAGTTCCGTCGAGATTTTTCTTGCCAACTAGCTCTCCAGCTCCCGCGCGCCGGATTACTCTTTAGCTTCCAGCTATAACTAAAGGCGAAGGGAAAGCCTACGAGTTTAAGTTCGCGTCGAATTTTTCACACGGAGCGAACTAGCTGTGGGGCGCCCCGGAATTACTCTTAAGCTTCCAGCAATAACTTGCTAAGGGAAACTCTACGAGTTACTGGCGCCGGCGGTAAACCGTCAACCTTTCTTACCGCCGGGGGACTCGTAGAGCTTCCTGACAATATATAATGTCGGAAAAATTGCAGAGAACGAATAGTTTTTCAGCCCAACTCGGTATCAGACCGAGTTCAGAACCTCTGGAATGCGCACAGATGCCAACCACTGATTCTCCGGAATCGATGCCTCTAAATACCCGCCCTGCAGCCTCCCCTACAGCCCGAATTTGAGTGCAGAACGCATCGACAGTAGCTCTCACGATGAAATGGAAGGAACGAACAGTTTCGGTGATTTCTGGATCGCGCAACAGCCCGAGTTCACCGAGTTCAGAAGCTCTGGATTCAACAGGCGAACGCGCCTGATGATTCTTGAGTGGGGTAGCTGTGCTTACCAGCACTGTAGCTGCCCTACAGCTCGAGTTAAGTATAAAATACCGACAACGCGTATCAAGTTCACTCGAATAACACGAATAAGTTTGCGGACCTAGCTCAGCTAGCAGACCGAGTTCAGACCTATGGATTCGACAGGCGAATGCGTCTGATCATTCTGAATGCGATAGCAATGCTTACCAGCACTGTAGCTGCCCTACAGCTCGAGTTAAGTAGAAAATACCGACAACGCGTATCGAGTTGACTCGAATAATACAAACAGGTTTGCGAACCTAGCTCGGCTGACAGACCGAGTTCGACCTCTGGGTTCGACATCCCACAGGCGAACACGCCTGATCATTCTGCATGCGTTAGCTGTGCTGAACAGCTCTGTAGTTGTGCTGAAGCTCGAGTTATCTTGAGAAAACCGAAAGCGCGTATCGAGATGACTCGAAACGGCCGTTCCCGCCGGGACGCTTTTTGGCCTTCAAAGTTACCCGATCGAGCTGAGATCAAGATGGCGAGCGGGAATAAGATCGAATATCACGGGAAAAAATACTAGAGCTTCTAACGAATGGTCAAATTTCGAAGAACGATTTCACCGTAGGCAAAAGTCACCAAAGTTCCGTCGAGATTTTTCTTGCCAACTAGCTCTCCAGCGCGCCGTATACTGGGCGCCGGCGGTAAACCGTCAACCTTTGTTACCGCCGGGGACTCGTAGAGCTTCCTGACAACATATACTGTCGAAAAAAATTGCAGAGAACGAATAGTTTTTTCAGCCCAACTCGAGTATCAGACCGAGTTCAGACCTCTGAATGTGACAGACGGACGCGTCTGATGTCTCCGAATCGATTCCTGTGATTACCCGCCCTGCAGCTTCCCTACAGCCCGAATTAAGTGCAGAACGCCAAGAGTAGCTCTCAAGATGACTGGAAGAATACGAACAGTTTCGTGATTCTGCATCGCGCAACAAACCGAGTTTAGAGCTCTGGATTCAACAGGCGAACGCGCCTGATGATTCTGAGTGCGGTAGGTGTGCTTACCAGCACTGTAGCTACCCTACAGCTCGAGTTAAGTGGAAAATACCGACAACGCATATCAAGTTGACTCGAATAATATGAATAGGTTTGCGGACCTATCTCGGCTAGCAGACCGAGTTTAGACCTATGGATTGAACAGGCGAACGCGTCTGATCATTCTGAGTGCAATAGGAGTGCTTACCAGAACTGTAGCTGTCCTACAGCTCGATTTAAGTAGAAAATACCGATAACACGTATCAAATTGACTCGAATAATACGACCAGGTTTGCGGACCTAGCTCGGCTAGCAGACCGAGTTCAGACCTCTGGGTTCAACAGGCGAACGCGCCTGATCATTCTGCATGCGTTAGCTGTGCTTACCAGCTCTGTAGCTGCCCTAGAGCTCGAGTTATGTTCAGAAAACCGTCAGCGCATATCAAGATGACTCGAAACGGCCGTTCCCGCCACCGTGCTTTTTGGCCTTCAAAGTTACCCGATCGAGCTGAGATGAAGATGGCGAGCGGGAATAAGATCGAATATCACGGGAAAAAATACTAGAGCTCTAACGAATGGTCAAATTTCGAGAACAAAATTTTCAACCGAGCAAACGTCGTCAAAAGTTCCGTCGAGATTTTTCTTGCCAACTAGCTCTCCAGCGCGCCGGAATTACTCTTAGCTTCCAGCTACTGGCGCCGGCGGTGAACCGTCAACCTGGTCACCGCCGGGAACCTCGTAGAGCTCCTTGAATCCGTGAGAAAGCTCAGCATCAAAGCGGGAGCTTCTGGGAGCTTTTCTACAAAACTTCAAGTTGAGATTTTTTCGGAGTCAACATGAAGTCGGTTCCTTCAAGTGAACTGGTACTGAAAATGACTCTAGATGGCCGAGCTGATCAGGGAACGAAGTTTATATCTCAATGCTCGGAGTAAAAATCTGCTTTTTCAAAATGAATTGTCAAATATCTTTCAAAAAATTGCAAAACCACCCAAAAGTTTTCACATTGTCCGCCTCGGCCGGCTGGACCAAAGTTCTCACTCCCAGCGAAGCTATTCATATGAAGTCTCGCGCTCTCAGTGAGAGCGCGAGACCATTCTGCGTCGACAAAAATGCACCAGAACTCTCTAGGTCACCCATAGATCGATATAAATTAGAAAAAAAATCATCCGACACAAAAAATAAAAAATTGTACAAATCGATATTTTTCATTGATTTTGAAAATTCTAATCAATTTGGGCACTCTCGAGGCTCCCATTCGATGTCTCGCATGTCGCTACTTCGATTGGAATGTACCTGGCATGCATAGCATGCACTCAGCTCGAGTATCATCGAAACACCGTTCGCAACACGCATACATAGAGACAGTATTTCGAGCATAACTCCTGACTCAGCCATTTCTAGGAACTCTCGAGCTTCCAGTGTGACGCGCCAGGTCATTCTGCATCGACTGGTGTGCGTGAGAGGTCTGTAGATTGCTGACAGCTCGAGTTAAGTAAAGCCAACCACCGTCACCTGCCAAACTGCACTGCAGGCAAAGTCGGTTCCTGCAAGACTTTTGACAGTAATATTGCCCCTAGAGCCCTGAAAATTTTACCAGCAGATGCGCCATAGCTTATTGTAGGTAGGAAAAATCCAACTTATGAAAACGAATTGTCAAATCTTGCACAATGTTCCAAACTGGGCGCCGGCGGTAAACCGTCAACCTTTCTTACCGCCGGGAGACTCGTAGAGCTTCCTGACAATATATACTGTGGAAAAAAACTCGAAAGAACGACTATTTTTTAAGCCCAAGCGATTTCAGACCTCTCAAGATGACGCTAACAAAAAACGAACAGTTTTGCAACTCAGTTCGAGTATCAAACCGAGTTGAGACCTCTGAATGCGACAGGCGGGCGCGTCTGATGTCTGCGAATCCACTCATGTGATTCCCAGCACTGAAGCCCCCCTACAGCCCGAGTTAAGTGCAGAAAACCGACAGTATCGATTCGAATAATATAATAGTTTTTCGAACCTAGTTCGAGCAGCAGACCGAGTTCCGAGCTCTGGAATCGACCGAAAGACGCGCCTGATGTGTGCAAATCGATATATGTGACCTGCAGCACTGTAGCGCTTCCCCAGCACGAGTTGAGTGCAGAAAATTGAGAGCATGTCTCAAGATCATTCGGACAATACGAACAGTTTCGCAAACCTAGCTCGGGCAGCAGGCCGAGTTCAGAGCTCTCGGTACGATAGACGAACGCGATTGATAATTCCCCAGCGATGTCTGTCACAATGAGCCCTGTAGCTGCCCTACAGCTCGAGTTAAGTACAGAAAACCGAGAGCGTCTATCAAGATCACTCCAATAATACTGATAGGTTTGCGGACCTAGCTCGGCTAGCAGGCCGAGTTCAGACTTCTGGATTCAACAGACGAACGCGCGTGATGATTCTGAGTGCGATAGCTGTGCTTACAAGCACTGTAGCTGCCCCAAAGCTCGAGTTAAGTACAGAAAACCGAGAGAGTCTATCAAGATGACTCGAATAATACAAATAGGTTTGCGAACCTAGCTCGGCTGGCAGACCGAGTTCAGACCTCTGGATTCAACAGGCGAACGCGCCTGATCATTCTGAATGCATTAGCTGTGCTGACCAGCTCTGTAGTTGTCCTGAAGCTCGAGTTATCTTGAGAAAACCGACAGCGCGTATCAAGATGACTCGAAACGGCTGTTCCCGCCTGCCTGCTTTTTGGCCTTCAAAGTTACCCGATCGAGCTGAGATCAAGATGGCGAGCGGGAATCAGATCGAATATCATGGGAAAAAATACTAGAGCTCTAACGAATGGTTGAATTTCGAGAACAAAATTTTCAACCGACCAAAAGTCACCAAAAGGTCCGTCGAGATTTTTCTTGCCAACTAGCTCTCCAGCGCCCCGGAATTACTCTTAAGCTTCCAGCGATAGCTTGCTAAGGGAAGCTCTACGAGTTACAGACCCCAGGTTAACACATTGTCTCTTTTGGTCGGGTCGGCCAACTGGGCGCCGGCGGTAAACCGTCAACCTTTCTTACCGCCGGGGGACTCGTAGAGCTTCCTGAAAATATAAAGTGTTGGAAAAAACTCCAAAGAACGACTAGTTTTTCAGCCCAAGCGATTATAGACCTCTCAAGATAACGCTAACAAAAACCAACCGGTTTCGCAACCCAGATCGAGTATCAAACCGAGTTCAGACCTCTGAATGCGACAGGCGGCCGCGTCTGATGTCTGCGAATCCACTCATGTGATTCCCAGCCCTGCAGCCCCCCTACAGCTCGAGTTAAGTGCAGAAAACCGACAGTATCGATTCGAATAATATAATAGTTTTGCGAACCTAGTTCGAGCAGCAGACCGAGTTCCGAGCTCTGGAATCGACCGAAAGACGCGCCTGATGTGTGCAAATCGAAATATGTGACCTGCAGCACTGTAGCCCTTCCCCAGCACGAGTTGAGTGCAGAAAATTGAGAGCATGTCACAAGATCATTCGGACAATACGAACAGTTTCGCGACCCTAGCTCGGGCAGCAGGCCGAGTTCAGAGCTCTCGGTACGATAGACGAACGCGACTGATAATTCCCCAGCGATGTCTGTCACAATGAGCCCTGTAGCTGCCCTACAGCTCGAGTTAAGTACAGAAAACCGAGAGCGTTTATCAAGATCACTCCAATAATACTGATAGGTTTGCGGACCTAGCTCGGCTAGCAGACCGAGTTCAGACCTCTGGATTCAACAAACGAACGCGCGTGATGATTCTGAGGGCGATAGCTGTGCTTACAAGCACTGTAGCTGCCCTAAAGCTCGAGTTAAGTACAGAAAACCGAGAGTGTCTATCAAGATGACTCGAATAATACAAATAGGTTTGCGAACCTAGCTCGGCTGGCAGACCGAGTTCAGACCTCTGGTTTCAACAGGCGAACGCGCGCGATAATTCTGAGTGCGATAGCTGTGCTCACCAGCTCTGTAGCTGCCCTACAGCTCGAGTTAAGTACAAAATACCGATAGCGCGTATCAAGATGACTCGAACCGGCAGTTCCCGCCCGTGCGCTTTTTGGCCTTCAAAGTTACCCGATCGAGCTGAGATCAAGATGGCGAGCGGGAATAAGATCGAATATCATGGGAAAAAATACTAGAGCTCGAACGAATGGTCAAATTTCGAGAACGAAATTTTCAACCGAGCAAAAGTCAGCACTGGCGCCGGCGGTGAACCGTCAACCTGGTCACCGCCGGGAACCTCGTAGAGCTCCTTTCACGCGTGAGAGTGCTCAGAGTCGAAAGAGACAGCTTCTGGAAGCATTTCTGGAAAAGGGGAAAAATTGATTTTTTCGGGTCGATACGAAGATGGTTTCGCCAAGTGTTTTGATAATAAAAGAGCGCCTACGGAGCTCATACTAAGACAAGAAAGCCCTCATAGTCGTTTACAGGTGCGAAAAATCTGCTTTCTCAAAATAAATGGTCAAATATCTTTCAAAAAATCGCAAAACCACCCAAAAGTTACCACTTTGTCCGTTCTGGCCAGGTCGGCCAACTAGCTCCACCCCGCGCCGGAATTCCTCTAGCTCATCGATAACGAAGAGCTCTACGAGGTAAAAGGTCCGTCGAGATTTTTCTTGCCAACTAGCTCTCCAGCGCGCCGGAATTACTCTTAGCTTCCAGCTATAACTAGCTAAGGGAAGCTCTACGAGTTACTGGACGCCGGCGGTAAACCGTCAACCTTGGTTTTTGCGGCTTTGCGAGGCTCGGACTGGCCCTAGGGCCACGAGCAAGCACAAGGTCAGGCGTCGACGGACACACCAAACGTGTGTGCGGAAGCACTTATAAAACATGATCTCAAGGGAACTCAGAGGCAGCGAAGCTGCTAATATCAGCGAAGCTGTACTGAATAACCAATCACATTCATGAAATACAAATACAAACGCAGAAACACAATAAATGCAGAATCGTAGGAGCAGGCAATGAGAAGAACCGTAGGAGCAGGCATTGAGACGAATCAAAGGCGCTGGCATTGAGAATCAAAGGCGCTGGCATTGAGAGAAGAAACTGCAAATATCAAGTTTGTGTCATCCATAGAACAACCTGTGAGAACGCACAATCGATAGGGTAGAAAGTGTATACATGATTACCCTATTGCTCGGCGTTCGGGATGTAGGGAGGAAACTGTTGTATATTCTGAAACTGCAGAGAATTCAAAACACTGTCATACACTCTGAAAGGATCCGCGGGCGTCGCGTTGTGACACGAAGGGGAGACCACTCAACGAAACACGGCACGCCCAAGACCAAGTTCAAGACATGACAAGTTATCACACAATGGAGGGGACTAGAAGGAGCCAGACATACTCATAAGAAAATCTTTCCACGCATCCATACACAAGCTCAATTCCTCTATTTCTTTCTCGCGTCCATACTCAAACTCCGTCCCTGTCTTAATGTGTTCCCGAATGTCTTCCAACTTCAAATCATGGACCATCAACAGATTACTCACGC
Organism: Prorocentrum cordatum; assembly: GCA_963575745.1. Taxonomy (NCBI): domain Eukaryota; class Dinophyceae; order Prorocentrales; family Prorocentraceae; genus Prorocentrum; species Prorocentrum cordatum. The sequence goes on from CAUYUJ010014213.1 coordinate 425,782, forward strand.
AGTTTTGCCGCTCGGCCTTTGTCAAGAATTCATCATCCCTTAGCCGTGAAATAAACCCATGCCAACGATCATCCTTCGCCTTATGCAGCCTATAAAGCTCATCCAGCAGATCGTGAGCTTCCATACCTCGAGTTCCAATGGCAAGATATTCACCAGTCTTATCTATCTCCAGCTGAGTGGCAAGATGTTTACCCCGAAGAACATCATTACCTAGAACTTCCACAGAGACCTCGATATGAGCCAAAACGTCTTTGATCTCAGCCGCGTATCTCTCGCCAATTTGCCAATCGTCCATGGCGTCGACATCATCAGAACTTGAATCGTACACTTCACGCTCATTTTCGGCGATAGGGTCATATGAAGGTGTGTAGCGGACCGCAGGAACATAATCATCACTCCCATAAGAAGAACTCTGAACATCACGCGATGGGGAAGAAAGCGAACGCGAGACAGATGCAGTACCGAGCCACTCCCCAGCAATACTCTGTCGAGATTTCCACCATCCAAGCGCCCTCGACTCCATACCACTGGCAACGATGCCACTTCCATGGACTGAAACTGAAGCAACTCTCGTACGAACTGAAAGCTTCCTTGGGCAGTCAACCTGGGTCCCATCCTCCATTGAAGACGCGTAGCGGACCTCTGGAACACAA